>CAUYSK010092508.1:0-48275 GCA_963575035.1 Avahi laniger | reverse complement strand
TTTTCCCAAACCAGGATGGTTTACCTGCTGAAAGTTCTGCCCACCACACCTGGAGGGAGTGTGGGGGGAAGATGTGCTTGTCACGGGACCCAGAGGGTTGGTTTCAGTCCACCCGCGGATCAGGTCTCAGGAGTGATGGGGGGGGAGGGGATACGACCCGACCCCTCCGTCCCGGCCCGTATGAGCGGCTCACGCTCCTCCACACCGAGCCCCAGGCCAGAGCCAGGGCTCCTCAGACGCCCATGTCTCGGGAAGTCCGTGGGCACAGCGCAATCGCGGGAAGCCAAAAGACTCCTGAAAACCTCTTGAATCGTCCATAAAGGACAGGACAGTTCCATCTCTTCCTCCTTCCTTTCTCAGAGGGACCCCAGATGATGCCACGCACTTGAGTTTAGAGGAAAGAGGGGAAGAAAGCACCCTGCCAAATGCCTGTCGCTACACCAGCTAGGGTGGCCAGAGCGGGCGCAGGCCCCGGCTTCTCCCTGGCTCACGCGGGCTCTCACACACGGAGGGCCCCCCGGAGGAGGTCAGTCTGCCCCTCTGTCCTTGCCGTCTGTCTGTCTCTCACCTCTCTTTCTAAGCACCTGCAGTTTATTCTGCCTAAGGTAACCATGCAGTTTGCAGATGGTGATTATCCCAACTGGGTAACCTGGGGGTGTACAGACTCAAACCACCCCCATAGGGTCCACCCTTCTTCCTGTGGACCATTTAACACATTTGTACAGAAACCTCATTAGAGCATCCAACTTTTTAATTACCTGATGTGTCAACTGTCTTATTCAGGTGGCTCAAAAAAAGGAGAAACAAGCTGAAAGCAAGAGCAGCAGAGCTGAGGACTCCGCCCTCGCTGGATGCATCTCTGCGCCGGGCGCTGTTCTTCAGCACTCGACACTGTTCCTTCCTCCACTTATTCTCACACCAACCCGATCGGTCCCGGCTATGATTACCAGGAGGAAGACGGGGACCCAGGGAGGTTAAGGGACCCACCCTCGGTCCCAGAGCCAGGGCAGAGACGGGACGTCCAGCCCGGCTGTCTGCCAACGCGGGAGAACAAACGGCATCGTTATCCCGACAGGCACAGGAAGCAGCTCCCCCAATAAAAAGCCTCACGGGGAGTAACTGAGCAAAGTAGGAACCATAAATAAAGTGGCTCTTTCTGAGCTGGCCTTTGTGTCCTGCCTTGGTTGTTTGCTAAGGAAACGCTATGGGAGGAGCTTCTGTGAACGCCGCTGCTGCGTCTCCAGGGGCAGTCGGCCCTGGCAGAATTTTAAGGAGTAGCAGACTCCAGGGGCTCGGACCACAGCGGAAGCACCTCTGTTCTCTGGGAAACCCCTCTGTGACGTTGCAGACCTGGGCGGCAGGAGACCTTGGCTGCCACATCTCTGGTCTGAGAGTGAGAATCGCGTGTCTAATCATCAAGTTTCCCTTTTCACTCCTGCTGCCAGGAAACCTCAGGAGTAACATTTTTGTTCAGTGTTAGTAAACACGGAAGACTCTCTGGCCTGTGTGACATGTTCGAATTCTTTCCTCTGGGTGTTACCCCCTTTCCTGTTGTCTCTGGCCTTGGTTTATATTAATCTTTCATTTCTCTACCGTGCCGTATGCACCAGGAGGGCTGGCTCCGATCTTTTGAGGAAAGCGGGCAGAATAGCTGAGTTAAGAACAGAAAGGCAGCGCCTTGGAGAGCCTCCCTCGCAGGGACCTTTCCCTTGTACTCGGCATCCACGTCACACTTTCTCACGGGGCTGAATCAGAAAGTGGCATCTCCTCCTTTTGTCTAATTCCTCATCAGAACCGTGAAAACGACAACCGTGCCCGGCGTTGGCTTCCAGCGGGACCCCGTGTGGATTGCCACGAGGGAAACTGTTGGAAATATTAAAGCAAAAACAGCTACAGAGGTGTGAGCTATTAGATGTCCTGTGTTTTAAGAAAATGTTAAGATACGACAAATCAAATTTATGCACCTGGAGACAAAAAGTACCTCAAATGTGACCGCATCTCATCATCTTCCTCTCTCCCCGCCCATCTGAGCCGCCACCACTGCGAGGGCTCATTTTATGTTTATGTGTCAACTTGGCCGGGCCAAGAGATTCTCAGGGATGTAAAGAAACTGAGTGTTTGGGCTGAAAAGATAAGCGCTAAAGGTGACGTGTTTTCAGGACGTAAGTCAGTCAACACTCCTACCGTGCAGAAAGAGCAGAAGTGCTAGGGTGACCGGTGCGTCTTGGTTTGCCAGGGAATGTTCCAGTCGTAGCACGAGAAGTCTCCCATCTCGGAATCCTTCGATTCCAGGCAAACTGGGATGGTTGGGCGCCCAAGAAAGGGCCTGAAATACCAGTCTCTTTTTCTACAGAAGCACTCAGTGGCCCACAGCTGCTGTGATCCTTAATGGTGAAAGACTGAATGTGGTCTCCCTAAGATCAGGAGTAAAACAAGGATGCTGGCTCTCCCCACTTCTACTCAGTGTATTACTGGACGCTCTAATTAGGGCATTTAGGCGAAAAAAAAAAAAAGCAAGGAGAAAGGCAGAAGTAAAATCATTTCTATCTTGAGATGATATGGTCTGCATGTACGAAATCTAAGGAATCCATAAAGAAAAATTACAGCTGATAAATGAGTTCAGCAAGGTTGCAGAGCACACAATTACTATGCAGACATCAATTGTATTTCTGTAGGATATCGATGAACAATCTAAAAATGAAATTAAGAAAATAATTCCATTTATAACAGCATCGAGAAGAATAAAATATTTTGCAATAAATTTAATAAAGGGAGTGCAAGACTTGTACTCTGAAAACTATGAAACACTGTAGGAGAAAATCAGAGAAAGTTCTAAACAAATAAAAAGACATCCTGTGTCCCTGGGCAGAAGACACATGTTATTAAGATGGCAATACTCGCCAGGTTGATTGATTTACAGATTCAACGCAATCCCTATCAAGATCCCAGCTGCCTATTTTGCATAAAATGACAAACTGACCCTATAAATCATACGGAATTGCAAGAGACCAAGAACAGCCAAAACAATCTCAGATTAAAAGAACACATTTGTAAGACTCACGCTTTTTGATTTTGAGACTTATTCTGAAGCCATATTAATCAAGACTGGGGTACTGGCATAGCACAGACGTATGGATCAATGGAATAGAAATGAGATCCCAGAAGTCAGCCCTTATATTGATGGTCAATTGATTTCTGACAAAGGTGCTAACACCGCTCAGTCAGGGGAATCACAGTCTCTTCAAAAAATGCTGCTGGAACAACTGGATATTCACGTGTAAGAGAGAGAAATTGGATGCCTGTCGCACACCACACACAAAAATTCACTCGAAATAGATCATAGACCTAAACGTAAGAGCTACAACCAAAAAAAAAACTCTCCAAAGAAAATACAAGTATAAATATTTGTGACTTTGGATTAAGCAATTGTTTCTTAGATATAACATGAACAACAAAAGAAAACAATAAATTGGTCTCAATCAAAATTTAAAATTTAGTGTTTTAAAGGACAGTATAAATTAAAAGAAGAAGAGACAAGTCACAGAATAGAAGAAAAGATTTGCAGATTATATAATTTATATCAGATACATATTATATCTGATAAGTGATTTGTATTAAGAATATATAAAGGATATTTACAATTCGACAAAAAACAAATAACTCAATTTAGAAATGGGCAAGTGATTTGAATAGACATTCTTCCCAAGACGATAAACAAATGGTCATGAAGTACATGAAAAGATACTCAACTTCATTAGTTATTCAGGAAATGCAAGTCTAAATTACACTGAGATTCCACTGCCGAGGCAGTAGGATGACTAAACAAAGAAAGACGGACACTAAGAAGTGTGGTGAGGATTGGAGACACTGGAGTCCTCCCAAGAGTTGCTCTTGGGGATTCTATGGTGCGGTGACTTTGGAAAACAGTCTGGCAGTTCCTCAAAATGCTGAACATAGAGTGACCACAGGACACAGCAATTCCACTCCTAGGAATGTACCCAAAACAAAGAAAAACATATATACACACAAAAACTTGCACACGAATGTTCATGGCGGCATTATTCACAACAGCCAAAAAGTGGGAGCAACCAAATGTCTATCAATGAACAGACAAATAAAATGCAGTCTATCCTTGCACTAGAATATTACCCAGCCACGAGAACAAATAAATTGTGGATGAACATCAAAACCATTACGCTAAGTGCAATAATCCAAGTCACAAAACATTACATATTATATTGTATAAGTTTGTGTGTGTGTATATACATATATATATGGAATTTTACTTGTATGATTCCGTTTATAGGAAATGCCCCGAATAGGCAAACCCACAGAGACAGAAAGTAGATAACGGCTGCCCAGCGCAAAAGTTGGAGATGGGGAGTGACTGCTGAATGGGTACAGGGTTTCTTTTCGGGGTGAATAAATTTCTAAAATCAGATAGCGGTGACGGGTACAACTCCGAACATACTAAATGCCATTGGGTAGTACACTTTTAAAGGGTTAATTTTATGGCATGTAAATTCTGTCTCAATAAAACTGCTATTAAAGAAAAAAACAAAAAAAATCATTTAGTGGAATGATTCAATCACTTCCTGTTCCACAGAATCAGATACTCAGTAAGGTCCAACAGTTTTCCAACCTATGACAATGTTGCTTGTAAAAGCATAGAGCTACTTTCTGAATATCCAAAGAAGTAAGAGTGCGAGTCCTTCTCAACTCCCTGGATGTGCCTGCACAGACTCCTAAACTGTCCTACATGGTCCCCAGTTGCCACCTGGCATCATACTCTAAACTTCTCTCTGGCCCCCTGCTATTCCCGTTTGCTAAGTCTCCTGGGGACAGCTTAGGGCTCCCGCTCGTTTTGCACCATAATGGGGATGTTCAGACCCTCTGAAAACTGCAAAGGATAGAGCCCCATCAGCACCCTCTCCCCACTGCAGTCAGCGCACACGCACGTCACAGCTGGCCAGGCCGGGTCCTCCCTGCTCCGCAGGGAATGAAGGAAAGAAAAGAGGAAAAACGTCTGGCCACCACTAATAGAAAACATCCCCGAGCATCCCCCAGGGCCCGGGAGCAGAGGAGGAAAGCAGGGACATCAGGCGCAGGATTCCATCTCTGTCACCCCTGGGAAGGATCAAAGTGAGATGAAACCCAAGCCCATCTGGTGGGAAGAGGAGCCTTGGCTTGTGGAGCATAATCAGATGTAAAGGCTTCTCAGCACTTGCCTGGCTTTTTTAAGCACCCCACAGAACGTAAGAAAAGGAGGCAGGAAACGGCAGCCTGTGATCAAACCCTCTGAGAGCCTGAGTGACACCTCGGCCAGGGCACCCGCTGAGAGCTACGCCTGGGCTGCTTTCTCCCATTCCAACGGGCTTGGGAGAACTTCCGTCTCAGGTTGTCAAGATAACGCAACTCCCTGATTAATGCGTTCATATGGTGGTAGTTAGATAGGCGTTCTAAAAAAGAACCTAGCACAAAAGGATGTTTTTCTCCCCTTCCTGCTTCTTACTGAACAAGTTCAAAAAAAATGTGGCCAGGTGAACTTTGAACCAGCGCGGTGGAGCTGATTGTGGTAGTGGGAGAGGTGGGGGAGATAATATATAAATATTCATCAGGATAACTCAAACCACCAGTGATTTATACAGTAGTTAGAAATTTATTTCTGTCTCATTAAAATCTCAAGAAGTGAAATGGTCCAAGGGTTGGGTTGACAATTCTATAGTATGAGAGACTCCGAATCTACATGTCATTCTCTGATTCTACCTTGTGGCCCAAGATGGCTGCACCAGATCAAGCCATCACATCGACATTCTAACCAGAAGAAAGCAGAAGAAGTCTGCCCCTAGTCCTCTTAGAAACACTTCCTAAATGGTGTGTGCTCCATGTCCATTTACATTTGTTGTACAGTTAAGCCCCACTAAGCTTCAGGGAAGGCTAGGTAATAGAGTCTTTTTTCTTCCTGGTAACCTACATAATTTTGCTTGAGTCCCGACTTCTCCCCAAAGTATGGCTCACATGGAGCTATTTAAAATATTTTGAAGTCCTTTGGAGTAAAATAAAACACCTTGGGAGAGGGATGATTAATAATGACAGCAATTACTTTTTTTTTTTTTACATCAACAAGCTACTTTTATCTTCCTTTACAACTAACTCCAAATTAAAATACTTACTGAGCCCACGCCCCCGTCACCAAAATCAGTAAAAAGAACAAATGTGGTCAGACCACCTTTCCATTCTAGACATCTGGATAATAAATTCAAAGCAGCACAGAAGCTGGCTCAGCCTTTACCAGCAGAGACCAAAGAAAGAGTCAGAGTACCACCAAGACCATGAGCAGCATTCCCCAAACGCTGACGTTTCCGCGTGTCCTTGTGGAACCGCGTTTCGGGGTGATTAATGGTTTAGATGGGTGAAGACTGCTGATACCCGAATTCACAGACTAACTGCTGGATTGATTCCCCTAATATACTGGGTCTTTGCTCCAACTATTTATGGCCCTTGCCTTGTTTTTCCCCGGCTAGTCTATTTATATTTCCTTATGGATTTGTAACAGCTCTTTATTTATTAAAAATAAAATACCCGTGTCAACTTGTCGCAGCTAAAACAAACCTTAATATTGTTAGCAGAAAAAGACCTAAACTCTGTAAAATAATTTAAAGAGGCTGATTCTGAGCCGAATGTGTGTGAGAGGCCCAGAGCGCACGGCCCCAAGAGGTCCTGAGAGAATGTGGCCGTGGCGGGTGCCTTACGGTTTGGTTTTGTGGGTTCACGGAGACAGCAATCACATGCAAGACCGTAAGTCAATACTGGGGTGTACGGCGGTTTGGCTTGAAACCAGTGCAAAGGCGGGAGCGCCTCAGAGTGTGGGGGCGGGGAGGGGGCCATAGGCGGTTTAAAGATTCTTTGATTTGAAATTGGTTAAAAAGAAATGAAGCTCTGTCTAAAGGCTTGGAATGTTTTAACTTAACACAAGGATGTCTGTTAATCAGGGACAAGCCACCCGACATTTAGGGACACTCAGTGAGCTGTAGGGTAGATTGATGGCCTGCAGGTGCGGCTGGAGCTGTGTCCTGCGTGTCCTTGGGCCTGTTAGTGAGTCACAAAGGACGTCTCCGAGAAGGGAGGGGCGTGACCAGGCATATCCGACCTCCCTCCTCATGGCCAGTAGCTCAGCCTTAGGGTATTTCTGGGGTCCCTTTGGCCAAGAGGGGGTCCATTCAGTCCACCGGGGGGCTGAAGGTTTTATTTGAGTTCATCATATAATAATAGGTCTTTAAATGATACAATTCAGGTTGAAGAGCCACAGGTAAAGTTTCCAAAGTTGACAAAGAGAATTAGAAAACTCTTTGAACCTAGAGGTATCAGATGAAGATGCCAGACAGGGTGAAACGTGAGAAAAACGTTGCGTGAACACCACTCATTTTTGAGGTCTCCCCAGTTGTTAAGATTACTGTGTTTCCGAACTCTGAGGGCCTTTAGCGCGTCCTCCTGTTTACGACAGAGGGTGTTTCTATCAATGAAAAAGCAAAAAAAAAAAAGTAGCACCTAAGAATAATTTTAAGAAGTTCCCGGTGCCTTGCATGAATGTGGGAAGGAATATGGAAACTCCCTGTTAACTCAAAGCAACTATCCAAATATCACCACCGATATTTTTATTCAGCTGTCTGCGCAAAGACGTGCATCGATGACCACGTTTGTGTCACAGCAACAAGAAGAGGTGGCCAGGAGTCGTCCTCCAGAGAGCGTCTGTGTGGACACAGTTCCGCCAAGATCCCCGGCCTGTGGGCTCCTGGCTGGCATTTGGGACGCAGAGGCCTGAAGCTGCCCAGCGGTTGCTTGGAATGGGAAAAAGGCTTCCCCACCCTCCTTCTCCCCTGGCCCCAGGGCCACGTCTGGAAGAACTGCCTCCTCGCATGCGTGGAGAACTGCAGAGCAAGCTGCCTGGAGTTTCTTTTCAAGTGCTCGTGTCTGGGACACCATGGGAGGAAGATGGCATGGGAGGAAGACCCCGATGCAGCCGTGGGAGGACAACACGCAGCACCAAGAAGGCAGTCCCCAGTGCCGGGACCACTGCATGAGTGGGACAGAAACGGAGACTCTCAGCTTGAACCACGCAGAACAGGGACGCCCTGCAAACAGGCTGCTCTGAACCACAGCCCTTAAGACGCAAGTGAGACGGAATTGGTAGACACCCTCCTTTCTCCGCACCCCCTGACTCCTCTGGATAAACCAGCACCGGCAGGATTAGACTGGGAGAGAGACAGACCTCCAGCCCCCTGGGCTGACCTGGCTGCCCTCCCAGATGAACTTAAAAAGAAAAGCCCCTGTAACTTGATCCCCCTTGGCTGGAAGAGCTGGAAGCCCTTGCAGGGCTCTGAGCACAGACCGCACGCTGGCAGGAGGAGGCTGACCTCCAGCTCTGAGGGAGGGAACCCCCTCGACACAGACGGGTACTCAAACACAGCTCCAGCTCCGAAAGTAAGCAGACAGGAAGAGAGGCTCAGAAACCCTTTTTAAATTCGCCTTCCAGATGTGCAAATCCAGACAACCCAGGAGGCGCACTCAGAGACACAGAAGAACCTTAAATGCTTAAGTTAAGTCCTCCTTAAGGATCTCACGCTAATCACTTAAGCCAACCCAACATCTTTACAAAATCAAGGGAATTACCCAAAGCCCCTTTGTGCAGGGAACTTCCAAGTGAAGCCGGGCTTGCCTCCCCCCGCCCCACATCATGTGAAACGACTCAGGCAACAGTTAATAAATCTTAAGACCCTGGGATGGATTTCATCTTCTGTGTAGAAAAAAAAAAAAGAAATATATATATATATATATATATATGTCTCTGCAGAAGGGAAACAAGAAAGGAGAACAGGATTTGGGTGCAATCAGTTGGCTGATCAGAGCTCAGGCAGCCAAAGGCTTAGCAAGGAGGGGGAGGAGCGCTGAGAACTCTTGCGTTGGAGAACTTTCCCCAGTGTCTACGCATCTATTCAGCAATACTGACCGAGCACCCCTCTGCTAAACGCTGCCGTACGTAGGCATGTGGAGACATCGGCCGGCAAACAAAGACCCCACCCACGAGGGTTCCATCCTATCCGGGACTGGCTAAAAATGACACATTCGATAAATAAGTCCATTTTATAAATAGGCTTTAGACTAGAATGTTAAGTGCCAGGGAAAAAGAAGGGAGCTCCAAGTAAGGAACACAGGAGAGGAGGATGCAGGTTGCATTTCTCTTTAAATTAATAGACTGCATTTCTTAGAGCAATTTTAGGTTTATAGACAAATTAGGTAGGAAGTACAGAGAATTCCCATATTCCTCCTCTTCCCTTTACACACACCTGCACACACACACAGACACACAAACATGCACACAAACATGCACACACACAGACACACACATGCACTCACAGAAACACACACATGCACACAGAGACAGACACACACACGCACACACACACAGCTTCCCCTATTAGTAACACCCTGCATTAGGGTGACAGAGTACTACAACCGACAGGCAGTACTGATACATAATTATTCACGCAAGCCCATAGCTCACAGCGGGGTCGCCCTTTGTGTCGTACGGTCCGTGGGTTTTGCCAGATGTGCAGGGTCGGGTCTCCTCCATCACCACGCCGTACAGAACAGCTGCAGGGCCCTGAGAGTTCCCTGTGCTCTGCCCGTTCATCCCTCCCCACCGCCGCCCGAACCCTGCCAACCACTGACCTTTCTACCATCCCTGCAGTTTTGCCTGTTCCGGAATATTACGGAGTTGGAATCACACAGGATCTAGTCTTTCCAGACTGGCTTCTTTCATTTGGCAATATGCATTTAAGGCTCCTCTGTGTCTTTTCATGGCTTGATAATTCATAATTTTTATCCCTGAATAATGTTCTATCACAGATGTTCCACAGCGTGTTTATCCGCTCACCTGCTGAAGGATACCTGGGTTCCTCCCAAGTTTTGGCAATTACGAACAAAGCTGGTATGAGCATTTGTGTGCAGGTTTGCATGTGGACATACATACTGAACTGATTTCGGCAAATACCTAGGAGTGTGATCGCTGAGTCACGTGGTAAGCTTGTGTTCATCTCTGCAAGAAACTGCCAAACCGTCTTCCAAAGTGGTTGTGCATTTTGCTCTTCCACCAGCAACAAACGAGACTTCCCATCACTCCACACCCTCGCCAGCATTGACGCTGTCATCGCTTTGGCTGTTAGCCGCTTTGACAGATGCATAGGAGCTGCCGGGTGCAGTTTGGATTTAGGTGCTTTCTGAGTCGGTGATATTGAACAGGCACGCAGTGGATATGAAGGCGGAAGCCACGCAGACGTCCAAAGCCCAAGTCTGCAGCTTTGCCGATGTCTTTCTTTGTATACAAGTTGGATAAAACAGAAATGTTGCTTCTTTAGAGAGAGGGAGGGATTTGACCATCACAACAGAAACATACAAACATAAAAGACCTAGAATGTTCTAATGTAACGATGCTCACTCAGATCCCAGGAGTGATAGCTGGGGGTCTTTTGGGGACATAAATCAGTGGTGGGTCCCATTGCTATTCCCCTTGGGGTTACCACACTCCTGTCATGTCAAGAGTCAACCTGCGTTCCCATCGCAGTCTTCTGAGAACACACATTACTTCCTCCCACGCAAGTCCCTGAAGAGAACTCCATGGTCACAGTGGACCTCAGCAGATCAGGGCTGTCACCATAACTTTCCTCTCTCTCTAAAACAGCTTTAACTCGTGCTTTCCTCTCCATACTTTTACCCAAGAAATGCTCTCCTTGAAACTCCAGGCCCACTAGAACACAAGAATGTCTCATTTGCCTCAAGAGACAGACTATGAAAACAACGCCCACTACCCAGAAGTCAGTCCCAACCACAATTAGGCCAAAACCAACACAAAAAAATCTTTGAGTATCCAAAAGTTTTTATTACAGATCACTGGACTTGATTTCTTAATGAAACATCTAGAAAGGAAGACACCATCTTTTTTATTTTATTTCTTTCAGATAATTCTAACTAGCTTGATCATGTTGACTTTTCAAGAATAAAGTTTATTAAAATGGGTTACTTGAGGTTGGCACAGCCAGGGTGCCCTTGGGGCCACCTAGGGATGGTGGTAGGGAGGGACGAAAGTCCTGGGGAAGGAGCTAGAAAGTCAGACAGCCGCCTCAGGTAGATACTCTCAAATCCCGTCAAATCCCGTCAAATCCCGTCAAATCACACGAGATCATTTCTGGTAAGGAGGAAGGAACCTCCTCCCTCCCTCAACAGGTTTGCAGAACAGCGCCACATGTCCACCAAATTTGCAACGATGGACCGCAAAATGGCCCCGACTAAATTCTCAGCCTGATGTTGTTTCAACAGTCGTAGACGTGTGTCGCGTGGCCGGAGATAATTTGCACCCTGGATGACGAAGCGGTTACAGCACTGGCGACTGTCCTGCCATTCATCAGAATACACCCTTCCCTGGTGTTCAGTGGGCCCCGCGCAGGAGTCTCAGCTCCTCCTGAGAGGGCCAGTCCTTGCCCCTCGCTGTGATCGGAAAGACACTGCGGACAGACCTGACCGGTGACTCACGACATTGTCCTACCTGCTAAAGAGAGAACCTGTCTCTGCTGCTTCTGCGAACCCATGACTTTGCTTTGAGAGCTTCCCCAGACGGCAGGTAAAAATCGAAGGCGAAAAAAGGCAGACGTGAAACGGAGCCTCAGGGTGCAAGGAGTTCAACGCGGGGACAAGGAGTATGCAGTCGGGGACCTGCTGGCTTTCTTTCCCTGGCTCCTGTTTCAGGAACATCACACAGCTGGCCTGTCCCTGGGGTGTCAGAAACCTCACTGTTACTACAACATCAAGAGCCTCACATGTTTGTGAACTGGGATAAAAGAAAATCTATCTTCAAGCCAGGACATCCATTTCCAGAGCTCCGCAAGGAAGGAATTAAGCAGACAGGAAATCATCCAAACATGAGGATGAAGAGGTCTGAAGGAGCGTGTTTGAAATATGAGAAGGGGTGCTAGGAACTCTCCCACAGCACAGAAACAGCAAGGAGACCGGTATAATCGCGGAGGGCTGCAGGGAACAAAGGAGCGATGCCCGCAGAGAGGGAAGAACTTCCAAAACCCGAGACCCCCCTCAACCCGTAACTCCGTTCAGATGTCCAGAGCTGGTTCTGGGCAGGGCACAGGCTAATTTGGATTCCACAAACCCAGGGACCTGATTCTTAGGATTTTTGCTCTATCTGAGTAAGAGCGTGGCTTCAAGACGTTTTGTATCAGTGGCACTCCAACCTGAGCAACCAGGAAAAGGTAGAAATGTCCCCGAAAGCCCTCCTTGGAAATGTCCACACTCTCTTCCGAAGTCTCTTCCTTATGTAGCATCGGCTAAGCATCACAGCCCTGCTAAGGCTAACTGACGAGGAGGCTGAGCTGCGAACACGACAGAAGTCCCTGGGAACAATGGAAGAATATAATCAAGGAGTCAAACCCCAGCACGGTGATAATTACTCTTATTGACTCATTCCCCCGTTGAATATAATAAACCAGACACTATAATCTTCAGGCAAAATGTTGCAGAAACAGCTGTAGCAATGAAAGAACATGCTAACAAGATCAGAGACCATGAAAAAAAAGAAAGAAAAAACAACAAAAAAAAGAAGGAGAAAACAAGAAACTCCCACCCCATTTCTTGTGGAAATTCTCTCTCTCTCTTTAAGCCAAATTTCTCTACGGCTTATTTCTCTTGTTCTCTTGAAGCATTTTCTTCAAGGCTGACTGGTTTCTGATTTCCATGGCTTTAGACTGAGGTTTGTCATGCCGACTTGGAAAGAGGCCAAACTGGAGATTAAATAGAACGTTCCATGTAAAAACCATGGGGTCCCAGACCAACGCCTGCACAAATGCCTGGATGGAACGTGAGTACACTTCCTGCTCCGAGCCACTGACTCCAGGAAGCCCTGCTTGACTTAGACCAAGATGTGCTCTTTCCTGACTGCTGGAAGAGGCAGGAAGAAGATGGCAGAGATGCAGGGTTCTGAAAGCCGTTTACGGTTAAGCTGAGTCGTGGAGACTTTTTCATAGTAAATGACACTTCACCTGTGTGTGTCCCGCTGCGAGGGAGTGGAAATGTCACTGCAGCTTGGGGACAGACAGATGGCTCCCCGAGACGGTTCCTCATCAGCACTGGCACGTTTCATCCCTTAGCGCGGTAGCAGTAGACTCTTTGGATAAATGGTTGCATATTTGAGAAAAATGACACATATTTGATATTTAACTCATAAGCAAAATAAAAGGAATGACTTAACCTTTTGAAAGAATGGCCTGGCTAGAAATAGTAACTTGGTTTTAAATATAGAGTTGTAGCTGGGATGTTTTCATCGTGTAATTACCTAACTGGTGACACTCTGTTAGGAAAGGACCACACAGTGTCAGCAAATCCCCCTCCCATGGAACTACAGATCGTGCAGAGAAAATTATATTTCTTACACATCTCCATAATGACCATGTTTATAAATAAGAAAGCATCTATTTACATATGCACATGCTGAAATGTAGTGTCATAGGCATGCATATATTTTTATAAACGCAACCTCTTCCCATCTAATGAACAAACTCAAGAACAATTCTATTGTATGCACTGCAATAGTATGGCTAGTAATTAAACCAAAATCACTTAAACATTTATTGCCCAATATTAGACAAGTATTTGCACAATAAAGCAAGGTTCTATTTATTTAAAACACAAAATTGTAATGGAAAATTACCCTGATCACTTAAACCCCAATAATACAGAGGCAAAATAACACTTTCCCTCCCACTGATCTGATTTAATGAGCTGGGATAAAGCATTGCGAATAAATTAAGGATTAGATCTCAGAGAATATCTACATTCTGTGTTTTCAATAAAATAATTCTGAGAGAAAGAGAGTTTAGACTAACAGAAGGAACACCCAAGGACGGGGGAAGCATTAATCTTGGGTTCTCACTTTGTCCCTCCATGCAAGTAGCCACGAGGCTGCAAGGGCACATCCAGAGTGCTTGGATCTGAACCTCAGCTCTTCCCATCCTCCTTTCCCTGCCTCTAACTAGCTGGGTGTCCTTGGGCAAGTAGCTTGCCCTCTCTATGCTTCATGCTAACACATAACTAATACTGGCCTTATCACTTAGTTACTGAATGAACCAGACAACTCATTGTACTTGTTTTGCTTCAAAGTTCCTGCCCTTTAAAGGAGGATAACTGTTGGCCCTTCTTGACAGCCTACAACGATTACTGAATGAGATCACCCAGCCATGCGTGCTGCTACATGTAGGGAGCATTTGAACTAGTGTTGGCTACTATGGATCTCCCTCTGCCTCACTCAGTATGTTGATGGGAGGTTAGAATACATCAGTGAGGGTCAATCTTTCTTAAAAAATTGATCTCTTTTTTTAAAACTGAAATGCCAATATATAAAACATTCAGAAAGGCATTATTGATTGGTTGTATAAATTCAAATTTATAAAAGTATTTGCTATAGAGTTCAATCAATAAGAAAGATGAGGATGTTTTAGTAGATACGCACATACCTAAAATTTCTTTGCAAAAGTTAAAAAGTCATATATTACCCAAAAAGTCATAAAACCATCCCCTACCACAATGTCATCACAATGCACACTGATTTCTCACCAAGTAGCAGCGTCTGAGGCTTGAACAACATTTCACTGAGAGCACAGAGAAGAAGAGAACTCAGACACAGAGTTTTACGTAAACCCAAATATGCAGGTCTGAATTTAAAAAAAGAAAGCTGGTATAATCCTGTAACTTTTGCAATCCATGACACATCTAAATGACTCTTGACTTAAAGAAAAAAATAAAAAAGGGAAACCTCCAACTATTTTGAACTGAAGTACAGGAGCACTGGGAGATTCAGCCAAAGTGGCAATGAAAGGAAAATTAATAGTCTTGGGTGCTTGCAGGAGAAAACTGAAAAACAACTAATAATGTTTAATTTTAAGAAACTAAGAGGAAAACTTAAATAAGTAGAAGGCTAGGATTTAAAGAGACTAAAAAAGATTTTTTGCTAATGGAATGAGAAGTAAATGTTTAAGTATCTTCTGAAGGGGGTTCACGATGCTGTATTTCCGTGGAGCACAGTTGGAAACCGGCAGGCTCCATAGGGAGATACTGGAAACACGGGACAGCTGCTGGGGCCGGGCGCTGAGGACGGAGAAGCCGCGCTGGCCCCGGAGCTGGGCAGGTGTCTTGTGCCCGGAATCCTGAGCACACGGCGGGTGGTGGCCCCCGGGCACGGGCGAGGCTGACACTGGGGTGGGGCTCGAGTATTTCATATTTCAGTGTTTGCAGCTGCTGCCGCCTTTCCCGTCATCTGAGCTGAATGTCGGTGCCGGAACAGGATGGCGTTTGCGATGTTTTCCAGCTCTCTCTGAAATCCGGAAGTTTCCGACGTTTGTTCAGGTGGGGTGGGGGGGCAGTCCCGAGACCCAGAGAGAAGAGCGCAGCTCCCTTCTCCCACCAGCACGGCACACACCTGGTCCCGCATGCACACGGGCGACACTCACACACAGACACACATGACACACATACAACACACACACAACACTCTCACACATACAGGTTTGAACACACATATACATACACACAACACACCTGGTCCCGCATGCACACGGGCAACACTCACACACACACACACAACACTCACACATACAACACACACACAACACTCTCACACATACAGGTTTGAACACACATATACATACACATGACACACATGTACACAAAACACACACATACATAAAACACACATACACAACACACACTCTCACACATACATGCACACACATATACATAAACAATATGCATACACACAACACCCACACACATACATACAGCACCTGCACACATACAAACAACCCTAACACACATAAACACAACACACGCAACACACACTCTCACACAGACATGCAGGCTCACATATATACATAAATACAACACATGCACATATACAACTCACTCTCACATACACATGTGCACACAAGTATACAAACATAACACACATACAACACACAACACTCACACACATGCACACAACACTCACACACATACAATCACACATACACCTAACTTTTCAAAACCTGACGCTGTGCGCCCACCCCATGTGTTCTAGCCCGGGACTCCAAGACTGGCATTTTCTGTAGAAGGTTCTGTGCTGCCTGGAGGGTGCGGGCCTCACAGAGCCACTGGGCCAAGGTCCAAGATCCCAGGCCACTGCAGCTCCTTGAAGAAGAAAGATCATTTCAGAGAGGACTGGGCACCCGCTGATCCCCCTTCAGGAGGAAACGGGACACGCTCACTTCCTCAGCTGGCGCGGCAGGGGAGGGGGCCCATCCAGGCGGCGGCACCTTCCAACAGCCTGGGACTCGGGGCCTCCCCGCCAGGCGTGGGGGTGCACCGGGGAGGTTTGCAGGAGCCTGCCGCCGAGAGGGTTACGACCTTTCATTTTTAATCCTTCAAGAAAATCAGAAGCACTGCCTGAGGGCTTTGGCTTAGAACCTCGACATGTGAGAATTACATGGTCTCTCACTTCCCAGGAAACCACTGTGACTCGGCGGAGAGAGAAAGAGGGAGAGAGAATTCATCTTCAATGTAGCGCTGTTAACAATTTTGAGACGGAACACAGAAAACTGATGGGACCCTTAATATTAACATTCCCAGATGATAGTCCCAGGGCTGCGTGAAGAAACAGCTTCTCCAACGACAGGAAAAGAACCGTACGGAGCGGGGAGACCGACCTCCTCCAAACACATCGCCTCGCTCTGCCTTCCGAGAAGCCGAAGAACCGCGCGGGGCTTAGACGTCTCGAGACATTAAGATGCATTTGAAATCATCTCCCTGAGAAGCCCTTCCACGTGCGCTGGCCCTACGTGGGGCGTCACTGGGTGCAATAATGAAGAAGGAAACGTCACACTTGCCAAACTCTGTAAAATAATTTTAAAGAGATTTACTCTGAGCCACATCTGAGGACCACGACCCGGAGCCACGCCCAAGAAGCCTTGAGCAAGTGGGCTCGCTGTGGCTGGGTTACAGTTTGGTTTTATACATTTCAGGGGTTACAGGTAAAGTTATAAATCAGTACATGGGAGGCATACATTGGTTTGGCCCGAAAAGGTGGGCCATCTCGAAACAGGGGCTTACAGGTTGTAGGTGGGAGGTGACAGGGTCCAGCTAGACCCGCAGATCATCATCAGGGCTGGGCTTGAAAGTATCATATTCGGAGGAAAAAAATCAAGTGGAGAAAGATACAGTGTTATACTCGGCATGCCCATTTTCAAACAAACTAAAAAACTTTGTTGCTTATGGATATGGGTACGTTACCAAACGTTCAAAGTTGCATATTGGAAACAGTCACACCACGTCCACGTCAGTGGTTGACTCAGGGGGGGACTGGATTGGGGGAGGGGAGGAGGACAGAGAACAGGCTGGGGCTGGGGGTGACCCAAGTAACAAGGGACTAGGGAGCAAGACAGAGGGCATGAGCCCTGGGAAGGTGCAAAGAGCGTTTCCATTTTATCAGTGATGTCTGCTTTCTTTCTTTCATTCATGTATTTATTTTCGTATAGATCTGAAACCAACATGATGCGATTCTAGCATTTGCAATTTTGTGACGGACGCTAGTTTTATCATTTCCTATGCTATTCTCTATTTTAAATTGGTGTATACATATATGTAATGCTTTTTCTTTTTCATAACAGGGAAATGCTCACAGTCACATACGTATGTGGAAATATGATGTTTCTAATAGCTTCCTTTTGACTCCACCTCCCTAACTGAAAACCGATGGATTCCATCTTCTAACAAGATTCCGAGGGGGGCATGAGATCCGAGGCACCCGAGAGGATGATTTTACAAATGAAGGAAAAAGAGTCTGGAGGGATTCTGACTAAATAGGACAGTCAGGAAGCCATCTGTAAAATGAATTTCCTCACATCCATCTATGAGAAATAGACTTTTAAAAAGACTTTGTGTTTGCATAGCATGCCCAAGGCTAGTTACGGTAAACACATACAGAGAGGAACAGCCACCGGGCTCTCAAATCCTGTTAGTTGACTCAATCAAATTGTTTGCCATGGCAACAGAAGGGTAAACACAGGCACAAGGCTTCTGTTACAGGGGCTGTCTTGGCAAGTCATGGGGTACTCACATATCACGTGTATATGTGTGCGCCGGTGTGAGTACGTGTTTGCGTACCTGCAGAGACACCTGTGGGCAGTGGCTACTTGGAATTAGGTGCTTTCTTTCCGTGTGATGAAGCTGAACTCAGGTAAACAGTTTTCTCAGGACGTAAGACTCAACCAAAGTTGCAGTGATGTTACTCTCTACTCACCGCCTTCCTCAGCGCCCTGAGTTCCCTTTGGTGCTGTGCACACACGACCAGAACAAAGGGCCCTCGCCTACACACAAACACCGCCTTCCACGCCACAGGCAGTAACGGAAAACACATGTGCACCAGGACACGGGCACCTAGCACTGAGGCTGCCAGGAACCTTCTGGAGGGCCCTTTTACAAGTTCCCATGCAACATGACAAATCAAACCTCAGCACCTCTAATGAGGACGATCTTAACTAAATATTTGGCTTTATATGTTGGAGGAACATTTCTCCTTATTAATGTTCAGCGGCTCAGACATCTTGGGACCAGCTTAATGGCCTGCACATGCCTTCTCCGTGGGGGCCAGCTCTGGGAGCCACCCCCGACCCCCAGCACAGCTGACCGGCCATCACTGAAACAGTGGGAGACAGCCAGAGTTCAGCCCGGGGCTGCCAGACCCCTGCATACCATCTTCTGATCAAGCAGCATCCATCTGCAGGATGATAATTTAAACCGTCTCCCTGTCTCCAAACATAGAGAATAATAATAATAATAAAAAGATCGCAGGACTCTGCTCCTCGATAGATCCCAGGCCGGGAAAACACAACTTTGTTCAACTTCTTCCCTAAGAACTGATATTTTCACAAACCAATAAAAGTTAATCCTCTTGCTGGGGAACTACCTTTACACCGGGCATTCAGCATTGCACGAATGGCCAGACGGCTTTGCAGTCACAGACCCTCAAAGGATTAAACCTCAGCCTTCCCAGCAGCTTTCCTTTCTTCCCAACTCCCCAACAGAGTTAACAGAGATCAGAGTATTAAAAAAATACTGTGTTTTGAGCAGGAAGAAAAAGAAAAAAAACTTTGCCATGCTAATACTAGAGTTTCCATGCCTGAAATAATTCGTGTTCAGCCATCATGTCGGGGTCTGTAAGAGTGAAAGAGGGAATTACTTGGATGACACAAATAGAAATGCTTGTCAAATGCCCAGGTTACCAAAACCTTTTCCCCGGCCAGTGCGGTCTGCACGGGATTCATCGCTCCGGGGGCGGGCCTGTTCCTTCCCCTAAGTCCCGGGCCCCAGGCAGGAATCTCAACTCAGGACGATAGCAATGGAAGTTCCCATGGAACCAGGGATAAGGAAAACGTGACGAAAACCAAAGAGCAAAAAGAATAGCCAGGGACAAGTCACAACATTTGTCCAAATCTTCGCACCCCAGGTGTGCAGAGGGAGAATTGGGCAGGCAGAGTCCCCCCAACCTTCCCTGCTTTGTATCTGGTTCAAATCACGGTGGCATTTTAGAATTGTGCTGCCCTCTGTTTGCCGTGGCTGGGGGGCGAGTGTTATTTCCTTCCCCGTGGTCTTGTGCAAACCCCCACTCCAATTTGGCCTTATCCATAGATTAAAAAAAAATAGTGATATTTTTCCTAATGATCTTTCTTTTCACCAGCTCACCTAAACATTAGCTTTGTCCTCAGTAATTATACCTATGATATCAAGGGTTTGATGGGCTAGTTATTTTGAAATAGTTCAGCCTAGAATTAAATGCAAAGCCCTCTTGTATTCTCCTGGATAGAGCTGGAGCCCATTCTACTAAGTGAGGTGTCCCAAGAATGGAAAAACAAGCACCCCATGGACTCACCAGCAAATCGGTTTCACTGATCAACACCTAAGTGCACATGTAGGAATAACATTTATCGGGCGGCGGGCAGGTGGCGGGGGGCAGGAGGGGATGGGTACGCACTAACATAATGAGTGCGATGCGCACCGTCTGGGGGACGGACACGCTTGAAGCTCTGGCTTGGGGTGGGGTGGGCAGGGCAAGGGCAACATACGTAACCTAAACATTTGCACCCCCATAATATGCAGAAATTTAAAAAAGTAAAAAAAATGCAAAGCCCTCCAATTATCCCCTTTCACACTCCTTATTTCATCCGCATCACGACCGTATTTTCTCCCTCATCTACCTGTTCATTTCTACCTGTCTCCCTCACTGGGCAAACCCACGTCCAGGGCTCTCTGCCCAGCAGAATCCACCGCTCTGCTCAGTGAGTACATGAAGAAATAATGTGACCAGACACTGATTCAACCTGTCTTCTGATGTAATTTGTCACAAAAGCAAGAGGTTTTGGGGAAAAAGAAAACTTAAAAGTAAAAATAACATCCCTAAAAGTGAATTTCACTTACATAGTTTTTCTAGCTTTTTCCCCTCCTATAACACGGCTCATCTTGAGCTTCCCAGAATTAAGCAAATTGTTAAAAAAGAAAAAACACAACCAAAAAAAAAAAAAAACCCACTATGCTCTGTTTTATTGAAAATACAATTAATTTCTGAGTGTGCTGTTGCACTGTATTGCTGAAAAAGAAAAAAACATATTGTGAAGTAATGAGATTTTGTAGCCATAAGGACACGTGGTGAATCTGCAAACTTCTCTGTCTCTTACCTTCCAGCTGGCTCAGTCTCGGGGGTAGGTGGCACAGAGGCTAATAGAGATCCTGCTTCAGGACCCCCTTCCCAGAGAGTGACAGACTAATTACCCAGGCTGCGGTCTCAGGGCTTTGTGGGAGCTGTCTCCAAGCACACTTTCCTTTCCTGGGGCTACTGTTTCAATTCTAGGTACCGTGGATGCGGGGCTGTTGGGCCTCTCACTAGGCTCAGGGCGGGATGGAAAACCAAGCCCCCTCTGGGGGAGTGGGATGATTTGCAAATCTGCATTTGCAAAGATATGTGAACCGGAGGGAAATGAGCATCTGTCAAAGGCACAGAAGTATTCATCTTTGTAATTTTTTTCCTAGCAGATCTGGCAACTTGAAAAGCGAAAGCGTGCTCTGCTGGGCACAACAGCAATCTCGAGTCCAGAGAATCAGACGAGGGGAGAGGTCAGGGGAGGCTGGAGGTGTCATTGGGTGATGAGGGTGGGATGAAGGGGACACCAAAACCAAGAGAGGTGTCTGCTTTCCTGCTTCCTCTGGAACTCAGTAAATAATTGCACAGTCACAAAAGCATAATGCAATGTGACAGATGATGTTTTTCCACCTAACTGGTTGAAATGATATGTGTCTTTGAAAAGACCTGCATTCATTTGTTTATTTATTCATTCGTTTCAGTGCTGCGTGGATAATGGCAATGTCCCCAGTGCTTTCTCAGGACCCAGGAATACCTCCGAGTACACCTTCCGCACACGTGCAAGGAGGGACCACGTCTGTCCTGTTCACAGACAAGGGCCACAAACCCAGGAACAAGGAGCTGCCGCCACAGCACTTGCTCTCAAAGAAAGAGAAGGTTCTAGATGTCCAACCACCACAGGGGGATGGCAGCTCCCTGGGGGCTTTGCTTAGTGGGAGGGTGGCCTGGGGGTCCGGTCGCTGGGGCAAAGCATGCCCAGTCACTCCAGGTCACCAAATGAGCGAACAGCAGGGTGCAACTGGAAATAGGCATAGTGTCCCATAGTAAGTCATGGCTAAGTGATGGTGACGCCAAGTAGGTCCCTGCTAACAGGAAAACATTCCCAAGACACACGGAAAACATCATGGTGCAGATGGGTATGTATAAACTGCACATTTCGGGTAACATTTATGAAGAATGCACAGACATACGTACATGTATATGCATGTGCACACATATTTACATGCATTTATAAAAGCACACACATGCATATGTGTATTTTTGTTTGCTGGAAAGATCACAACAAACTGTTAATGGTGACCATATGGAAAATGATCTCTAGAGGGGTTGGTGACATTGGATGTTCATGTTTACCAACTTTCTAACCAGACACAGACTCCGGTGTTGTCGATGCTGTTGTTGATGTTGTTGTTGTTGTTGTTGTTGTTTGAAACTTCCAAGAGGATTCTGGGCACTGAATTTATGGACCTGCCATTAGTTTGTCCCTTTATATTTGCCTATATACAATGAACAGCAGCAACACTAGCGATTATTATGATAGTAAAGGAAAACAAGAACTGAAGCAGTACTTACTCGCGGTGGACACACAGTCCCACAAGGGGCAGGGGGTGGGGGGCAGGGAACAGACACTGACCCCGTGCAGGGGAATCAGCCCCTCACATGATGCCCCTCCTCTCGCCTCACTCGGTAACTCTGCTTTTAGGGATTCCATCCAAAACATTTACTTTTAGAAATGTACACAGATTTACTTTAAAAGTTTTCCGTGATTTACACCTAAGCCTGTTTATGAAGTGTTACAACAGTAAAAAATCAGAAGTAACTGAAATATTCACGAATGCAGTTGAATATAAGATATAGTCCCTAATGTCTTGTTGTCAAAGATGATTTCTTTAAGTCAAGAAATGCTCACAATACGATTTAAATGACAAACCTGTGCAAGCCACCTGGATTTAACTTTGTAAAGAAATGTTATTTACACACCTATGCACACATGGATGATGTATATGCACACATTATATAATGGATATACATGTATGTGATATGTGCACACATACATACATGGAGAGTGAACAAGTAAGCGCTAGATTTAAAAAAAATTGGCAGAAGTCCACAAAAATTATTGACAGCTGAGCGGGGCCTACTGGTAGCTTCCATTTCATTCTTTACAGCTTCTAATAGTTTTATAATCTGAAAAAAATACGACCCTAGGCCTGCCCCTGTTTAGTGCCAGCCACTGACATCTGCTACGCAGGCCTCAATTTGCACTCGCACCTCTGACCTTAGGGAAGATGGTTCCAGGCAGGCTCCCGGCCACGTCACTCTGCTGACACCGAATGAAGCCTCGCTGGGCGGGAGTCCCTGAGCACATCACGTGTTCAAAAATTAGTTCCCATGTGGCACAGAGCACATCTGGGAAACTGTATGTGTGACCTGTCCCTTTACTCAAACTACTGCATTTTCAGCAAAGGCCTTCAGGGGAAGTTTTCTCAAAGAGCAGCTCGCAGGCCTTCCTTCTGGCCCTCCCTCCCTCTCTTTCTCCTCCCTGCCTTTCCTCCTTTGTTTCTCTTTCCTCCCCTCGCCCTCTCTTAACCGATGCCACCTCCCTGGCGTGTGGTGTCTCAGCTGCACACAGGTACCCAGGCTTCCCTTCAAAGACGCCGGCCCGGCGCAGCTGAGCGTACGCAATCAGGCAAGCCGCTTCCCCGCTCCCTCCAGGACGGTGCCGTGCAAGGGAATGACATTTTCTCCGCTGCCATTGGCCGCCCGCCGGTCCAAGATCCACACTCTGTCGCTGTGCTTATTGGCAAAGCCGGCAGATTCTATCTGGAGCCCGGGGAGGGACAGAGGCGCGTCCATCAGTAATCTAATTCCATACGCCTGGTGAAAGGAGCCGACATTATCACAGCAAAGACTCGCCTCTCGCTGTATTGATTTTTATATTAACAATAAAGGACAGCAGGTCCCCCAGCGAGCGAGGCTGTGAAGAGAAGATGAACATCCCCTCTTCCCTCCTGGCCTGCAATTTGTGAATATTCTTCAGCTGAAATTCCTGCTTCGTCATGCCTGACAGTCTCCTTTCTTAGGCCAGTGGGCTGTCCACGCTGTGGGCAGTGGCTCTGGGCCAATCTTGCAGGGATGGACCTGACACCTTGCCATCCACGTCCCCAACCAGCCCAGGCTCGGGAAACTTAGCAGCTTTTAACTGACAGAATTCTTGGCTTCTGTTCCATGTTCCTTGCACGGAGCCAGGACCTCATTGAAATATTTCTTCCTGGAGTTGGCATATACATTCTGCATTTTGCTTGAAGTTTTTGCTTGACGCTCTCAAGCCTTCACCCGTAAAGGCAGAATTGGCTGGTTTGCTTGTTTACCTGTTTAATTCAGTCCCGCCCCACCGGAATGCAGACCCCCAGGAGCAGAGACCTTGTCCCCATGCTTCGGTGCACTTGCCGTGCTGGAACGGGGCAGGCACTTGAAAACGCATGCTGAAGGAACAATGGGTTCTGCTTTATTTTACATAATAATATTGCATATTCAGTCTTCCTTGAGTCTGTTCCCCTGCTTTTCATTTTAACGGCTATCTCTCCTTCAACAAGGACAGAGCAGCGTGGTTAACGAGTTAGTCTATGGGAAAGCTAAGAAACCTTAAAGTAAACAGGGGTGTTTGGCTAGAGATTATTCAATGCTTACACATAATTGATGCACAGAATATTAAATAAAATAGCACCCACTAGATGCTTCAAAAAGATCTTTTGGGATGGTTTCTTGGACCTGATTTCTTTTGGCCACCGACGTCCCCCAAACTCCCCGGCGTCTCAGAAGTGAGCTCTTACAAGCGACAGGCACGTGTGAAGATGAAACTGGCACACGCCCCAAGGAGCAGCCATATGTTGTTCTTAACTCCAGCATCATCCTACCAGGGAACTTCCTTTTTCCCACTGCGTGTCCTGTCTGGAAAGAAGGCGGTCCAGTTACTGACTGCTGCGTTACAAAACATTCCAAAAATTTCTGGCTTAAAGCAACACTGGGTTTTCTCACGAATCTGTGATTTGGGCAGAGCTCAGACAGGGCATCTTGTCTCAGCTCCACGTGGCACTGGTTTGGGATAGCTCGAAACATCAGGGGGCTCCCTCACTCTCTCGTCTGGCACTAGATCTGTCTGCCAGCTGGACTGTCAGCCGGAACACTCAGGGGCGGCCTCTCCATGTTACTTGGGCTTCCTCACAACATGGCAGCTCGGTTCCAAGAGTGAGCCACCCAGGAGAGACAGGGAGAGGCCAGCAAAAGCCATGACGTGGTCTTGACGTCACATAGCGTCACCAGCATGTTGGATTCACTGGATAAGTCCCAAGCCTCCCCAGGTTCAAGAGGATGGGAAAAAGTTTTCATCTCTTATTAGAAAGTGGCAAGATTCTGGGAGAATGTGTGAGCCTAGAAATATTACTATGGCTATTTTGGGGAGATATATTCTGCCACATTGGCTGAACCAAGGTCCTGGCTTCCAACCACACAAACTAGGGTCTCTGCTGGATCTTACCTCACGTCCTCTACTCAGTCTTGTTACAGTTAGGCAACAGGCCAAACGACACTCTCCCAGAATGTCTTTTCTGAATTGAAAGTTTTGATTGAGACAATTATCAATGTACATGCAGTTGCAAGAAATAATACAAAGAGATCTCCTCCCCAGTCATAGCAACACGATAGTATAATATTACAACCAGGATATCGACATTGACGCAATTCATGGATGTCCGGTTTTCCCTGTACTCATGGTGTGTGTGTTTGCGTATTTAGTTCTAACAATTCCATCACACGCGGAAATTCTGCATCCACCACCACCAGCCAAGATACAGAGTTCTACCTACATGTACAAGGGTCCCTCCTTTTGCCCATTTATAACCAAAGCTATACCCCCCTAACTCCTCTCCCGTCCTCAACCCCTGGAAATCACTAATGTGTTCTTCATTTCTACAATTTGGAATCGTGCAACACGTAACCTTCTGAGACTGGCTTTTCATCACTCAGCACATGTCCCTGGAGATTCACCCAAGTTGTTGTCAGGTATCAATAGTGTATTCCTTTTAATTGATAAGTAGTATTCCATGGATGTTTAACCATTGCCCTACGGAAGGACATCTTCTCCCAAAATGTTTACTCGTATGCAATGACACAGGGCAAAAGATATGGCTGGAGATGTTTGTCTGTTTTTCAGGAAGGGCTCCTTGCACAGACTCTCCCACTGCAAATCACGGCTGAGGTTCCTCCTTGGCTCTCACGGTTTACAAGCCAGGTGTTGTGAGATCCTGACAGCTCTCTGACAGGTTTGCTTTTGCTTAAATTAGTCCAAATCAATTTCTATTGCAGGCAACCAAAGAAGCCTAACTGACACGCTCCCAAATGGGCTTCACATCAAAAATCCGAAAATAGACATTGGATCAAAAAATAGATATGGCCTCTCCTTTCCTAGAAACCTATTTTTAAAATCCCTCATTATTAAACTATAATATCTTTACCTTCTGAATGCGTTACTGTCCACTGGACTTTAAAAGGCGAGTAAGAATCTACAAAGTAATATAAATGACAGAAGCGCACATCCTAAATATCTTGGCACAATAAATAATTCAAGAAAAAAACTATGCTTCAAAGTCAATGAAAGTCAACCATCACAATACGGTCTTATACAGCTCTATGGAAATATGAAAGTACAAGCATTTAAAATGCAAAAGAAAAGTTTACAGAGTCTCACTCTACCTTACATTTCACTGACAGCTCAAATGGTGAAATGAAATGGATTAATTTTATGACAAAGACAATTCGTCTGAGAAAAATACACTTGGATAACACAACCCACAAGTGTAAAAACATTATGGATCGTAACTAACAACTTTTGGGGACTTACATTGTGTCTTATTAGATTGTTTGGCGAGATGATCGAAGAAAGTTTCTTTCTCTTTCTTCCTTCCTTCCTTTTCTTTCTTTCTTTCTCTTTCTTTCTTTCTTTCTTTTTTTTCTTTCTTTCTTTCTTTCTCTCTCTCTCTCTCTCTTTCCCCCCCACTACACCTCCCTCCTTTCCTTCTTTCTTTTTCAATATTCTTGAGATCCACAATCTTCAGCATGACACTTTTTTTCTAAAACTGCTACCAACATTTGTGCCACTTGGAAATGCCCAAGATCTCAGGCGGAGCAGGGCATTCTCACACGCACCACACACCTGTTCCAGAAGGGTCAAGATGGGAAGGGCAGTGAGGCTCATTCTTGCACAAATGAACCTGAATGTCCTTTCATTTGGTCGCAGCACCCTGCTTTCTCCGTACGGTGACTGCCTCCGCAAGACTGGCAGGGACGGGGCCCGTTCTCCCTCAGCCAAGAGAGAACCCGTGAGCCAAGCTTGGCCCCACAGACCCTCTCGAGGGACTGTGAATCCGGAGTGGAGTCGGGCGGGACAGAGAAGATATAGGAGTCAGCATCCCATCAGCAATGCTCCAACAGGACCGTTCTGTTTCCGTCAACTGATGGTTGACATTTCTGTTAAGGACAGCATTCACTGGTCCTGATTTTCCTAATTTCTTTCCTGGAATCCCTTCTCGGTTAGGTCAGCCAGAGAGTTTCTGTTGCAGACCACCAAGGAGCCTGCTCTACAAAGAAGAGCAAAGACTCCACACCCTAATAGGTCACCTATGAACAACATCCCGTCTACCTCCCTCGCTTGGGCATCTAAGTCACAGAAGCAGGATATCAGAGTGAACAGGGATTTTTACAGACCCACTTACCTCTCATTTTTGAGACCGAGAACTTAAGCCCTAGAGGAGAAGTGTGTGGCCACAGGTCATCGTAAGAAAGGGACCCATGCGAGGACAGAACCCACCACTTCTGACTCCTGGCGAAGTGATCTTTTCTTCTGCCAACCTGCCTCTTGCGGAGCAGCAGACTACGTCTATTCGGGTTTCTTTCCTAAATGCCAGGGAGGCGCCTTCCCGGATTGGTATTCTGAGGCTGCTGTGCTAGAATGTAACTCATCTCTCAGTGATCACTTGAAAATATTCAATCTATCGATAAAACCCCAATTAAGTTTCTCCTGTCAATTAATTAAAGCCGAGACAAATGAAATACTGGTTTTTATTTAAAGTTTAGTGAAAAATGGCATGCAATTAGCTGGCAACAGGCATGATCTCAGCAGGGTTTCAATTATGTTATGGATGATGGCCGCCTAATTCAATACAAAGCTGTAATTAAGAATGCAATTAACTCTTGAAGTTGCACTGACATCATGCAACACCAGAACACATAATGGCCCTTGTTGTGCTTGTACAAAAGCCTTTGGCAAGTCAAATTATTCCCTTAGGGGAGTGTGTGTTTTTACTTATCATTTAAGTACCAAAAATGATGTCTCATGGGCACTTAGCCGGGAGGCTGGTTGGATTTTCGATGCCAGAAAAATGCAAACAACATCACTGCTCGAGCACCTGCCCTGCAGAGATGCAGGATGCTAGAAGTTGGGAGCTGCTTCTCATTACTGATAAAGGTCCAATGAAACAGAAGAGGGAACTCAAGACTGGGCCTCGAGGAATTTATCTTCAAACACAAGTCAAGTTCAGTATCTTTTCCAAACTTCTGTTTTTGATTCGTTCCTCTGTAAGAGCGAGGATGGATTCACGGCCATGTCATCCACCTGGAAGCCCAGTCCCAGCCTGGCATCTAGCAGGTCCTCAATAAACACGTCTTGTGTAAATGAACACACATATACAGGATGCCTTCCTTTTGAAATGTCTACAAGGTATCGTTGATGTCTTGTCTGAGATCACAGTATAAATAGAGGGCAGAGCCTAAATTTTTTTGCTTCTGAAATCTCTACAATTTCCACAAATTTATAACCCTTATTCTTCTCCAGAGCAATCGTTTTCCTAAAAATCCCTACAGGAATGATGGAAAAGGAGAGAGAGCAGACACGTAGAGTACATCAAATTTTCTTTTCCACTTACTGAATCATCTTGTGTTTGTAGGTTGGTGTGTTTCTTGATAGATGTTGTGTGCCTGTTTTTCTCTCTTCATGTTTTATCATTTAGTATTTGAACTCCCAGTACTATCCCAGATCTATCAGAACCCCTAAACGCTTAATAAACATTTCTGGCTTGGACAGATATGCTTGTTCTCAGCTGAGTTTACTGAATGTCTGTTCTTACTTCTTTTTATTATATAATAACCACATGGCAACCTGGGTTGCTCTTGGCTTTGTTCCTCAAAGAAATCAGTTAAGAAAGGAGAAAGTTTTGCTTAGAAAAAAAAAATTGAGTACAGAATTTCATTTGGTGCAGGTCAATAGGGAAAAGTCTACCCAGAAGACTACGATGGAATATTTGGTTTTGAGCACCAAAAAGTCCCTACCCAGGGATTAAACACAGGTCTGAAAGAGATTGGGTTACTGAGCAAAAAAAAAATCAAGCCCTCAGAGTGTTTATGTAACTGCATTTTAAAGTACATAAGGGTGATAGCTATTCAAAAAAAACTGAGGTTAAATCAATATATTGTTAAGGTTCCAGCCTTTGTTTTGGGTGGTGGGTTTCCAGGTGCTTGTTACATGTAAGTAACTCTATAAATACAAGTGAGTCACAGACAGCACAAAGAAGAGTGCATTACAGAACACGGGCTATGACTAAGCCCTTTCTGCACCTGCAGTCAAAATAATAGTTAGAATGATAATAATGAAACAAAAAAAATATACTGAAATGATAGAGCATGACAAGTTTCAAATAAAACAAGCAACTCAAAAGCTGTTCACGATAATGAGACAGAGACAGTTTCTTCCTCCCGTTCATGGAAAAGCTTCACGTTTAAGCTGCACCATGGTCCTTCTCTGTGGAGCCCCCAACACCTGTTTTCAAAAGCTGCGTTTTCTAATTGCAGAGCCTGGCTGCCATCAGCGACTTCCCAGTTGGCGCTAACACGGTTTCCTTCTAAAGCCGCTGCCTCTGAACACACTTCCCCTCCCAGCGATGGAAAAGTCCTGTCTCCAAAATCAACCGAAAATCCTCCAAGAAGTCTGTTGGGTCTGCCTTACTGTTGGGGGAGAGAGAGAGAGAAGGGGGGGGAGGAGAGAGAGAGAGAGAGAGAGAGAGAGAGAGAAAGGAAACTGAGGAAGCAAAAAGAAGGGAAACTTGCCCCAGTGGTTTTACAAGTGGCGCTGAGACGGGACAGCCTCCCTGGGACCCCACAGACTCATAGCCACCGCGACGGACTCCAGCAGGGTCCCTGGGGGTTCCCACTGGAACACAGTCAGAGAAGCGGTGGCAAAGGAGACAGATAACGTTCAAACGACTGGGAGACGACCGTACATCAAAAAGAAAAGATACAGACAAAAGGGCTTGTTTCTCCTGCTTGGGGATTTAGTTTTTGATTCTCAGAACACACCCTGGTCTTTACCATTCTTCATCTGCTATAACAAAGTGCCCCAAGCTGTGGCTTAAAACAACAGGAATTTATTCTTTCACCGTTCTGGAGACCGAAGACTGCAATCCAGGTGTCGGGGAGCCCCAGTCACACCGCGGGCTCCAGGGCAGGATCTCTCTGCACCGGCTCGTGGCTGCCGGTGGCTCCCGCGCTGCGCGGAGTCCCGTGGCTTGTGGACACACCATTCCGACCTCTGCCTCCCTTGCCATGTGGCATAGTGTCGTCCTCTGCGCCTCTGGGCCTTCATGCGGCCTTATTAGGACGCCAGGCATTGGAGTAGAAGCCCGCCTTCTCCAGCGTGACCTCCGCCAACTAACTACATCTGCAACGACCCTGTTTCCAAATAAAGCACATTCTGAGGTCCTGCGTGGACGCTATTTTTTTTCTTTTTGGTGGAGGGGGATGGTCAGTCCAGGACACTGCCCTGCTTCAAAAACACATCTCTCCTTGGTCTCGCTCTACTCATCTTCAGCTCCCAGCCTTTCCTGAAGGAAGTCAGTCAATGTGAAAGCTCAAGTTATTAAGAAATCGGGTGGATTCGCGAAGAGAACGGGCACGGTTATGCCGGCGGGACCGTCAGCAAGCCTCGCGTGGAATGAGCACCGTCTCCTCCCATAGCCTTTATAAGGCATCCTCGAATTTTGCCTTTTCCCGGCACGAGTTCATCTGTCTGGCCCTGATGCTCAGTTGCTTGTTCTCTTTCAAATATATATTAAACGCGCTTATCAGTATCTGGAGCGCAGCTCCCGGCACCGGCAGCCTCACCCCACCCTGTCCCCACGCGGCTTCCCGGGCGGAGCCGCACTGGCGTCTCCCGGGCCTCGGACTTCGCGCTCGCTGCCTGTCGGCCTGGCGAGCTTCCCGCAGGGGTCACCCGGCAGGTCCTTCCACGTCCAGGTGTGCAGAGGGGATATCTTCAGACGTCTCCTGTTTGAAGAAACTTCCCAGACCTTCCACCCGATTTCAAATAGACGTCCCATCCCTCACCTGACTCTTGGCAACACACTGCCTGGTTTAATGTTTTTCAATAATATTTATAAAAATAAACATTTGTTTCTTTGTTTATTGTTCCTCCCCCTTTCAAAACCCCCACAGGTAGAGTATGAGCTTTGTGAGCTGTTTGTTTCCTGGGGCTGCCAGGACCACGAACGAAGTGGCCCGAAACAACGGGAATTTACTTTCAGACCAGTCTGGGCCTGAAGTCCAAAGTCAAGGTGCCGGCAGGATGGGTCCCCACTGGAGTCTTGGAGGGAGATTCTGTGCCCTGTGTCCTCGGCAGCCACGGGTGGTTGCTGGCAGCTCCTGCCTCATCCTCACACGGGCTCCTTCTCCGTCCGTGCATCTCTGTCTCCCCTCCCCTTATAAAGACGCCAGTTACTGGATTTAGAGCCCACCCTGATCCAGCAGGACCTAAGGCTGACTAATTACAAATTCTCTATTTCCAACTAAAGCTATGCTCAGAGGTTTGGGTGGACATAAACTTTTAAGGAACACAGTTCATCCACCTCGCTACTGAATTTCCATGACAAGAACCACGTAGCAGGTTCTTGATCAAAGACTGTGTAAGAAATGAGTAATGGGGCTTCCTACCAGTGACACATTCAACTATCACTTTGAATAGCCTCAAGTAGAAGGTCCAAAAGTCAGCTATGGATTCATGCCTTCGCCAATTAAAAAAAAAATCAAAAACATAGTCCTTATAAAGCTCAGAAATCACCTGAAAAGCAAACACTCAGATTTGCAATAAATACCAAAATGGACAACACATTTCTTCCTTCTTTTCTCACTCCAGGGATATTTTTGGCTCAAACAATAAGTGATTGAAGTAACAGATATCTCCGCAGAGCGAGATAAAAGTCCTTTGATCTCTAAGAGACTCTTGTTTGCTTTCCTGCCAAGAGCTATTAAGTAGATTCCAAGTTCAAGTGCCTCCCAGGGACCCTAACCGTTTCTGCACCCCTTCCTCTCAGCTGTGAGTGATGGATTTAATCAACTTCTCAGACAACTTGCAGGAGGAAGGGAATAGCCAACCTCAAACCGGGGGCAGGTCTCTTTTCTTTGTGGGAACTTTGTGGGAACAGATTCTCTTAGGGGACTGATATAATAAAATAAATCAATCCCCACACGCTCAGCCATTTCTTTGCCCTCCCAGTTACCCCGGACTTTTTTCCCACACTGTGTTATGTTTTCATGGAAATTCTGCCCCAAACGTCTGTGCCATGCAATCACCGCGTGCGGCAGAAATATCCAGCGTCATCACCAGCGCCCTCCTCTCCTCCCTGGCAGGACCCCAGCGTGACCAGTTGCTTTTGTTCCTCTCATGCTCCGTCCACCATCCCAGGGGCTGGGTCTAAGCTAATCACAGGGGAAAGAAACCTTTGCTCTTGCAGGACCTTGCAGAAAAGAAAGGAAATGTCTGCTTCTGTTTGGTCCCGTTCACACACGATCCTCTTATCAGAAGTGTTTTCAGCTCGCTCTTAACAAAAACAGAGAAAAGTCTGGCATGAGCACTGGGTAACTTCGGCCCTGGGTACAGAAATCGCACAGCTCTTGGGTCTCTGGTCTGCATGAGGGCGGCAGAGCAGGTAGGGACACCTGGCCTGGAGACAGAGACTCCAGCCCAGGCTGATTCTGCCATTTAATGTCACCAGGTGACCTTGCACTAGGCACCCAGCTTCTCCAAGCTCTCCTCCCGGGCAGTGGTGAGATGTGTGATATCACGTGTATACAGGGGACAGAGAATGGAGATAAAAACAGCAGCTGTTACCAAAATCCCTGGAGCTGTGGCTTACAGGGGATGCCCTCGAGGGCTTGCTCTACGCTGCCTCGTGGGTTTGACCCATCTCCCCAGGTGCAGCGCCTGCCTGCTGGCCCCGAGCAGATGAGGAGGTGTCCCCGCTGTGGGCAGGGGCCTCCAGAGAGAGCAGTGGCCGGGGCTGAGCTTGTTCCCCTCTCCTCCTTGCTGATCACACGCTCTTGCTTCCCTGAGGCACGAGGGTCGGCGGCAGGGCTGAGGGCAGGCTCAGTGTGCAGCCTGGGCAGCTGCGCCATGGAGGAAACATGAAAATAAGGGGGAAGCCTCCCTCCTCCCAGCTTGCTTGCAGGAGGTGGGCTAAGTGCAGCTAGGAGCCGTCTTTGATTTCACTTGGTTGGAACAAGCCTGCAAATGCAGGTGTATTACCTTCCCCGGGGCTGCAAAACACATCATCACGAACTGGGAGAGATCTTGATCTTCTCACGGTGCTGGAGGCTGGAAGTCTGAAATCAAGGTGTCGGCAGGGTTGGTTCCCCCTACAGGTTTTGGGAGGGATTCTTTCATGCCCTCTGCAGCTTCTGATGGTTGCTGGGAATCCTTGTGCTTCTGGGCTCGTGGCCACATCACTCCAACCTCTGCCTTCGTTGTTGCACGGCATCCCCGTGTGTGTGTGTGTGTGTGTGTGTGTGTGTGTGTGTGTGTGTGTCCCAGGCGCCCTCTCTTTTCTCTTAGTAATGACACCAGTCTTGGATTGAGGAACCATCTTAATCCAGCACGATCTCATCTTAACTAATGACATCTGCAAAGTCTATTTTCAAATAAGGTCACATTCTGAGCTTCTGGGTCGCCATAAAATTTTGGAGGAGCACTCTTCACACCCACGGAAGGCAGCCCAGAAGAAAGCAAATCCGAAAGAGGAAGGTATCAATGGTGTCCTCAGGGCACCTTGACGCAGCTGTGCCTGAGGCAGTCTCCACTGCTGCACTTTGCAAATGACAAGTCAGCCTGGTCCGTGGGTCCCTTTCGGTGCAATTTGCAGTTGGATTTCTGTCACTTGCCACTCAGAATCCTGGTGGATCCCAATTCGAGAGAAGCTTAGAATGAGGCCAAAGGATATGATTCAGCTTCTGAATTTGAGTCACCCCTTGCGGAACACAGTCCAGGGCAGCATGGGGAAACACTGCGTAGCGGGGGTCAGGGAGGGCTGGGGAGATGATGACTTGGGTCACAGGTGTCAGAGAAGAGGTGGGGCTCGCTGGCCGTGCTGGACAAGAAGGTTTGAGCAGGCAGCGTGGGGCGGCAAGGGCATCTCCAAAGTGGGTCACCTTGTCCGAGGGGCGCGGAATGCGGGGCGACTCAGCCGCGCCTAGATCAGCCTGTGTGGCCACCTCTCTCCCACAAAGGAGAGAAGGAACAAAGGGCTGTTGGATAATAAGTACTGTGGGTGAGCTAAACGGACCTCCAGGCAAATCTAATTGACTTGATCAACATTCGGTGCTAACTCTGTCGCCATGGCAACACATTCTGACTTTTACCTTTAAAAAACAAGTGGAGAATAGAGGCGGAGAAGTGGGTCCCCTCCTGACCAGCGCCTGTTGTATCATCTTCATCTGGGGCCACGGTATCGGTCCCCTGCGGCTCGCTCTAAATGGGTAAGAAGCAGGTAGCTTACTGGACGGGCGATGCTTCCCAATCCCGTAATTACACGAGTAACGGGAAGACAATGACGGGAGCTAGGTGGTGCGGCCTGTGACCTCTGGCTGTAGCTCAGCTGAGTTAATGAGTGGTGGCTAGGGAGGACTACGGATCTTATTTTATCAGAGTGAGACTCTCGGCTGGAACTCCTGGGAAATGTGGATAAGAGAGTGAGCAGACGCCTGCCGTCTACATCTGACCAATTAGCTTTGTGGGCAGACCACATGTCCGTTACTATAACCGATATTCACAGGAATAACAGTATTCACACAGTAGTTAACAAGAATGTTTGATAATAGAATTTATTTTTTATTTTTTAATTAAATTTCATTTTTTTATATTGATGCATAATAGATGTACTAATTTTAGGGTGCGTGTGATCATTTAATACACTTGTATAATTTGTAAAGATCAAAGCAATGTACTTGGGATAGCCATCTCCTTAAATATTTGCTTTTTCTTCATGCTAGAACCGTTCCAATTCTTTTCTTCTAGCTATTTTGGAATATAGATATAAAATAGATTATAAACTACAGCCACCCTAGATCTGTCAAAGATTGGGTCTTACTTCTTCTCTCAAACCATCTATTTGTAATCGCTAACCAACTTCTCTCTCCCCTCACCCTTCTGCAACTCTCTGTCTTCATGGGATCCTTTGATAATGTAATTTAATACTATTTAATTAATATGAATAATTAATAACAGTATTTACTATCTCTAATACCTGTGCATGTCCATCAGCTTACAAATGCATAAACAAATGATAATCTGTCCACACGAGGGAACATCACCCAGCCCTGAAAGGGAATGCAGCGCCAACACCTGCCGCAGCAGGGGTGAAACTCAGAAACACGACGCTACGAGGAAGAGGCCGGATGCAAAGGTCACTTACTATTTGAACTCTGTTTACATGAAACGCCTGGGACAGGCAAGTCCGCAGAGAGAGGAAGTAGAATCAGGGTTTCCAGGGGCTGGGGCAAGGGGAGCGGGGGGTAACTGCTTAATGGGTACAGGGTGTTCTTCTGGGGCGACGGACAAGTGTCGAAACTAGAGGGAGGTGCTGGTTGCACAACATCTCGAATGCTCTTAATGTCACTGAACCGCGCACTTTGAAATGGTTAGCTGTGTGTTATGAGAATTTCACTCAATAATAATAATAATAAATGCACGTGTTGGTGCTTGTTGAGTGCCAAGCATTTTGAGTTCACAAAGAAGCTTCCGAGACTCTGTAAGGGTAGGTGACTTGCCAAAGGTCAGAGTAAGAAAGAAGAAAAGCAAGAATTGAATCCTTCTCTCTCTCTCTCTCTTTTGTTTTGGCTTCTCATTTCGGGGCCACAGCTCTCCAATAAAATACTGCTTAACTCCGACTCTGCTTTCTTCCCGCCCATCCCTGCCACGCCAGGTCCTGGCCAGAGGTAGGCAGTGACGTGGCAGAAGATTACCGAAAGGACCCTGTCTTTGCCTGAGTTAGGACATCGACCCCCTCACTGTCTCCACCACCTTGGGTCATCACAGGTGCCCCAAATATTCCAAAGGACTCGCCTCCTCCCGGCACAGCAATGTGCCTCTGCTGAGGGAAATGCTTCTCGTCACATTTAAAACAAAACACGATTTCCCTCTATGGGGACTGAGGGACAAAAGGCAATGGGACCCAAGAGCTCACTAGTTCACGTGAAAGAACGTCGGCGCAAGGTGATGAGACCAGGAGATTTCTAGCGTCGACTGCGGGTGTGTCCTAAGAGCAACTGAAGAGACCAAGGGAGCAAACTCCAGCTTCCTGCACAGGGCCCAGCGGATGCTTAATAAAGGTCGGCTGCACCCGAGCAGGTGAGCCCTGGATTCTCCGTCCCGGGGAATCTGCAGCTCATACCCCGGGGGAGCTTCTCCAGGCTGCAGAATTCTTCCTGAAGACAGGGGAGCCCTCTCCGGAGGATGCGCTAAGAGAGGCCTGAAAATGCTCTTCCATTCATTCAGCGAAGACTCCATGAGTGCCCACAACGTGCCGGACACGATCCCGTGTTTCTGTTGTACGTCGGTGACAAGCTTTCCCGGGGCCATTGGCTCTTCTAAGCAAGGTGCTTCCAGAGTGTGAAAAAGGGGATGAAGTTCCAGAATCGGATTCACCAGAACTAAAAGAAAAGGGTCTGGGAGAAGGCAGTATGGTTGATAAGATTTGGCAATAAATTGAAAAAACCAAACTGGCTGAGGCTTAAGCACAAAACGAATGTGACGGCTCCAAGGAAGGAAAGGCCCAGGGGGTGCCCCGGTCCCAAAGAGACTGGATCTAAGAGCTGGAAGGATGCCGTTAGATCTATAGGTGTGTCCACCTGTGCGGGCTTCATTCTTAGGCAAAACAGCCACCGGGAGCTCCAGGACTGCAACCAGGTGAAAAGGGAAAGTCCGTTTTCTAATTGTTGGAGCCAAAGTCACGAGACTGTTGTCCTTGCCTCTGAAGGGGCCACTTTGAGCACCTGCCTCACTCTGAACCCATCACTGACACCCATGGAAAGCACCACTCTCATTGGATGGGCCTGGGTCACATGACCACCTTGGGAACCTGGGGGAAGGACCCCCACCCTAAGAGACTTACAGCCAGGGAGAGGCAGCTCTCCTCAAAAAAGCAGCTCCCCTCAAAAAGCAGCTCCCCCCAAAAAGCAGCTGACCCCCCAAAAGCAGCTCCCCCAAAAAAGCAGCAGCAGGAGGGCCCTGACTTCTGGGGGTGAAGGGAATGGCGGGGCCGTTGTGCCACGTTGCACATGCAAAGCAGGACTCACAGAACACGGGCACAAAACTCATGACATAGGGTAACCCGGGGTTCTCTGGAATCCTGACACAGCAAGAAACACGCCGGGAGCGTCTCTTCCAAAAAGAAACGAAAAAGTCAAAATGCTATTAAAGAGATAATACAGTTTTTGCTTCCCTTAATTATTAATAGACATCGAGGAATAACTGCGAGTTATATTAAAACTGGATGAAGGAATTCATAATACATTTGGGTCACAGGAGATCATGAAAATATCTGGCCTCATTTTCATGCCACCTGATAGAAATTTACGCCGCAAAACAATTGTGAGATGTAATAACACACATTAAAATACGGGCCCTTGAGAGGGCCGCTTTTTTTTTTTTTTCATTTTCTTTTTTTCAAATCCGGAGAGCCGGAGCTTACGGTTTTATGTGCAGAGGATTTTGAACATCTTTACTCAAACATCCCTGAATTTCTAAGACACAAATTGGCGCCCGCTTGGGGTGAATATTTGTACATTTTGACAACTCAACATCCTTTCTCCCTTCACGATAACGCTCTGATTTGGGGGAGAAGCAGATATTTCTCCTCCCCAGTTCTGCTCAGTCTAAGAGGAAGAGCCAAGCTGATGCGGTCCCTGGACGCTGCTGTCCTCCCAGACCCTACATGGTCAGTGGCAGGTGTGTGACCTAACCCTGGTCAGTTGCACCCTCACCAAGGACGAAGAGTCTTAAGGATGCCAGAAGGAAGTTCATTCACTCATTCCAGCAATAGGGAAAGGCTTTGAAGAATTCCTTCCTTTGATTCCTCCAAAAGCAGTTCAGAGGTTCCAGCCTTCTTCCTCCTACTATGGGTAGCCCACGTCCGCTTTAGGCAGAGTTCTCTCCTTGCTTACGGTCAAAGACCCCTAGCTCACACAGTGGCTAGCCACGCCGCAGCACGCTCGCCCTTTCCCCAACATACCAACCAGAACACAAAACCTCACCTCACATTGCCGCAATAATTTAATTTTTGGTGAACCGCCACTGATCCTTTCATTTTCCCTTTTCTCCAGAAGCTGAGCAGTAATCCAGCTGACAAACGGGAAACCGAGTCACAGAGGAAGTCGAGAAGGCCCCTCCCTTTAGTGTGCCCTTTCTGAAGTCCTCAGAAGCCAGAATGCTGAAAGTAGCTAACTAGATGCCTGCTACAGAAATCCTGCTGTGACGCAAATATCACACCTCGAACAACCATCGCGATCCCCCTCTAGCCTTCTAAAAATGACACTACGAAAGAGGAAGCGCAGGCCCCCAAATTGCATGTTAGAATGTCTTCATGGGGTACAGAGGGATCTTCTAAGCTGAAATTTTTACTGCTAAGCATTTTAAATCAAAGGCACTAGGACGGAAGTCTTTCTTGAGAGGAAAACCCTGCATGCCTGGTTAGAACATGAAACCCACTCTCGTTGGTGTCAAACGCGGCACTATGGTGAAGAATATAGACTCAGACCGACTTCGCTAATTGTGTATGAGAAGAGATTTTGGATGCTTGCAATAAATCTCAAGCAAACCCTGATAATGGATTACTCACTCCCCGAGATGCTCTCTAAAATAAGAGTCAAGTCATAACTGTAAACGTCACCGGGCTGGTGTCACTTCGAGGCATTGTCTGAGCCATCAGGAGCACACTGGGGAGTTCTGGAGAAATCAGCATAGTCTTCAAAAATCCAGAAGCAGGTGGAGCTGGGGTTACACTTCCTCCAAAAGCACCAAGCAACAGACTCGGGGGTCTTCTTAAAGCGGCCGATTTGCAAATGGCAATTCCGATTGCGGCTGCTGGGAGGTCCTGTTTTTAATCAGCAGCCAATTCTCCCATTAGCGCAAGCGATAATGATGTTTAAATGTCATCTAATGCCCACTGCTTAGCAGCTGTGGTTTCATCATTGCAGATAATTTAATTTTGAATGGGGGAAAAAAAGCCACAAAACCACAAAACCACAAAGCCACAGAATCATCTAAAGTTCGGTGGAAATGTAACGTTAGAGAAGGAATTGAGTTCTCAAGCTTGGAAGTGACTTCAGGCATCAGGCCCTCCAGGGCTTGGGCAATTTGGGGGAAACAGAGTCACTGCCAAGATGGGAATGACATCAAAATAATGAAAACGTTTAGTTTGCTTCTCCTTACAAATAAAACACTCACTCTTCAGACTGAGACACGCCGCACAATGGTTGTAAGGAAAGGTCGGCTGGAAGATGCTAATGAGGGCAGCCCCGTTCCCCATGTCCTGAACCCGCTGGAAACCAACCCTCTCCTGGACACTCAGCCATGGTCCACGGCAACTCCAGCCTCTGTGACGGGCTCGTGGCATTGCCAGGTTTGAATCGACCCCTCCAGCTCCCTCCTGCATCCAAGCCAAGGTGTCCATCCCGTCCCACCCGAAAAGCCTTTTCCAGCTGCACTGGTCAGACTCACTTTTCTCCACCCCTGAACCCACAGAGCTGTAGGAGCTGTGAGCGGAACCAGTCTGACACGGTCACCGAGGCAGCACCGCTGGACCTGGCGCTGACATTAACCCCCTTAATTTTTCACATGTGCCAATGCCGTGTCCCCAAATAGATTACATTCAGAGATCATAAAATGCCGTTTCCAAAGTTTAGCATGCACTTATTCTCTCTCTCTCTTTCTTTTTCTCACACACACACACGCAAATGCCATTTTTGAATTCGTAGGGAAGCTCATCGATCCCACATTTGTTCTCAGGCGAAGAAAAAACATGATAATATGTCTTCACGAAAGACAAATAAGATGTGTTTATCTCTTCAAAAATTTTTCTGACAAGCTAATATTTTTATTACTTATGACCTCTGGTAACACCAAGGGTATCCGTCAGCTACACGTTAACAAACCACTCCAAAACTTAGTCGGGTTGAAACAATAACCACGGATTTAGCTCCAATTGCCGTGGATTCAGGTGTGGAAGACGGAAGTCACGTGCTCTGATGCACGGATGTCCGGAAACCAGCTCCCAGGGACCAGCACGGAGCCCCTGCTAGAGTGAGTGTCACGACCGGTATCTCCCGTGTTTGAGGTTTCGAACATTAACCACCTTCAGGGTCCCAGAGTGATGGTTAAAAGGTAGACAGGGGACACAGAGCTCAGCGTCAGCACACGTGGACTCAGGCAAAGTCTCCCGTGAACCACCACGGGGAGGTGATCTCATTCACCCCACCAGGGTGCGCAGCTGCTCTCAGCTTTAACTGCAACACTGCACAATAAACCCACTACCATGCTGGGGAAACGGTGGTAAATAAAACCGAATAAAAGTGAGAAAACCCTTTCCCTTGCGGAGCCTCGAGTTAAACGGGGACAACACGCCCGAGCACGTGTCCACACGCGTGGTGAGTGCAGGGAAGGGTGTGTATAGGTCATCGACCTGGGCCCCGGCCCACTCCCAGCGGGGGGGAACGTTCCGGAATAGATGAGCCGAGGTCCCACGCGTGAGCAGGCAGGTGTCAGTGAGGACTCCAGCCTGGTCTGTAACATTCATTTTTTTTTCCCAAGGGGAATGTACTCACTTATTATTTACATAATTAAAAATGGATTTAAAAATAAATAAAAAGGAGTAGTGAAAATCAAACCTCAAAGGGCCACATGCTACATCATTCGATTTCTCTAACATTCTCAAAATGACAAAATTAGAGATGAGGAACGGAGCGGTGGCTGTCAGGAGGGCTAAGGAAGGTGGCGGGAAGGTGTGACGCTGTGGGAGGGAGGCCGTGACGTGGGGCACGGTTCTGTGTCTTCCCCCCAGCGGTGGCTGCAGTCACACCCGGGGCCCAGTGACGTAGAGCCATGCACGCACGTGTCCCGTAGCTAGTAAGGCGTGGTCGCTGGGGGCAAGTGGGGCTCTCTGCAGCAGTTTATGCAGCTTCCTGAGAATCTTTATTTCAGAACAAAAGTTAAAACACCAATCAACAGACAAAAAAAGTTAACATGACAAGTTGCCTTGAGGTGGGAAGAACATTTGGCTCATTAAAGAAACCGGAATGGCCGAGGCTTAGGGAAAGGGGGTGGGAAGGTTCTCAGACGCCCATCACAGGAGGTCCGGGCTTGATGCTCAGAACCAGGGCAGCCGCAGGGGCTTCCGCAGGGGAAGGGCACGACTGGACGCGCGTCCTCGAGGGTGCTCTCTGGCAACATCCTGGACCCTTTTCGGGCAGGCGCGGGAGAGGGTAAAACGGGCTGAAAACAGGAAAATCCGTGGTAACCTTTAAAGTTACGTTCCTTGCCGACGTTCCTGGCTGTAAGCAGGGTCAGATGTCCCTGCAGGTAGTCACGCAAAGCACAGCCAAACAGACACGCTAAAATAATGATAGAGTTATTTTCCTAAGGCATTTGCTAGTGAAGTCACAGTCAGAAAACAAATATTTCGTTGAACTTTCTTCCATTTGCTTGATGCAAAGTACTGTTTTAGTTTCGAGTCACAGGCAGGATGCGCAGAGCCCCGCAATTCATCCTCAGTGTCTGGGGACTCTAAGGGATTTGATCGGGTCCAGGGTAAAGGATTATGTTTTAAAATGAAAACAAATCATTATGCACAGAAAAATTTGCCCTTAGAATCACCATGTCAGAAGAGAAAAGTTCAGATGAGATAATGAATCCTAAAAAAAAGAAAACATCTGAAAACACCTTGCCCGCCAGGAGATACCGTTATACTCTCCAAATAGACTGGAGGAGGGAGCTAAGAATTAAGGTGAGGCCATCTCAGTTCACAGCCAGAGAGCCCCCCCCGCCCCCGCGAGCATCTGCAGGCCTCAGTTAAATGTTAACCCAAAGCAGGAGGGATGTAATGGGAAGACTCCACATTAATTAAGGCAAGACAGTCCCTGTCCCGAGGAGGACGGAGCTTATTAGAGACCCGAGGCCCTGTTAGTGGCCATCAATTACTTCGAGGCATGACCAAGGAGTAATCCAATAATCCATTTATGACTTTAAATAAATCTGGCTCCACGCGAAAGCCCTTCTGAGTTTACAAACCTATAATATTCACAGCCACAGGCCCCGCACCGGCAGGGGACCGGCACGTCCGCCCGACTTTGGCATGGTGCTCACATTACAGAAAATTAACCAGGCCGAGCAGTCAATACCATATTATCTCCTCCACCGCGGTGATTTGTTCTATTCGCTGCTACTCATTTCAGGCCAGCACCAAGCGAGAAGTCAGCAGGCCCAACCCGTGAAAACAGACTCTGCACGCTCGCTATCCAATCATGAAAGTTTAAAAAGACAAGAGCTAACGTATGCACACCGCAATCAGGGAAAAAAAAAAAAAGAAAAGAGACATCTATTTGGCAGAATTACGGCTGCATCTCCTACGTCCATGAAAAGGTGGGGTTAATTCCATCCGAATGTCACGGGGTGAGATCAGTGGAAGATGCAGACTGGGAAGCTGAGTCTCACTCCAGTCATTCCCCAAGTGGGACACGGTAAATATTTTTTGTGTATATTATTATGTGTTTATTTTAACGCCTGTTAAAAAAACGCATTGGAAGTATATCAGACCCTGAGATTTTTGAAAACAGTTTTGCTAAATGAATGAGTCGATTTAAAGAAAAACATGAATTCCTGAGCTTCTGCTGGTTTTATTCACCCCTGCTCTGCCACACCACACAGGAAGCCGTCTGCCTTGCGGAAGAGCAACTCCATTCTCAGCTCTGGGATGCTGTTCCGATCTTTGCTGAGCCGGCTCCCTGTCCAGAGAGGGGCCGAGGAACGGCTCTGCGTTCTGAACTGGGCCAGGGACACAGGAAGAGCGGGAACTGCTGAGACGGCCCTCCCTCACTCTCGAGAGAAAGCCCTGAAAACCTGGTCTCTCCCTCCTGCCATAAACAAATGAACCAAGCGCCCTAAATACCACAGACGTCTCTCCTGTGGCCCTGAGAGCCACCAGTCTGAGGACGAAGCCAGCCCTGGGGACGTGTGGGAAAGACAGAAAGACCCCGACCGTGAAGGGCAACATGAAGCCACATCAGCTACCCTGAGAGCCACCTCCTTCTGGAGCTTGTGTTTCTAAGATAACACATTTCCTTGCCCTTTAAGCAGTCTGGGTTAAAGTCGTTATGACTTTGCAGCCCAAAGCATCCTACTTGTAACACCCGAGTGGCCAGTGACTGGGAAACCCTGCTCTAAATGCCAGATCCGCCCTGAGTCCTGTCTCCCGGGTCCAGGCTTCGGGCCATGAGCTTTGATTATCGAGTCGGCAAACGCTCTCTGAAATGTCCACTGCTGCATCTGTCCCCATGTAGGGGACAGAGAGACAAAGGGACCAGGACGCAAGGAAGACGGCGGGGGCAGTGCGGAAACAACAGAGGAAAACAACGTTTATTCACTCTTTCGAGGGGGACGGGGAGTTGCTGAGCCTGAGCCCTTGGTCGGGACACCGGGCCGTCAGGCATCACCGGGGAGTGGTCCTGCTGGTGCTGAGTGTGGTTGGGTGGTTTTAGGGGTTCGGCAGGCCCCAGTCCACACACCATGAGAGGACACTCATGTGTCTGTTCCTCTCATTGCCGCTCCCTATCCACCAGGCTGTTTTGCCAGGACGCCTCTGGGCAGCCTCACACGGGGTCTCGCAGGAAAGAGGCTGAGCCGGGGTGTCGGACGCCCCCAACGCACTCCTGGAAGCGGATCTCATTGCTTCCACTTCTCCTGCAGACGCCCCCCCATCCGCGTTCCCCGAGGTGAGTGACCGAAGTTCATTCCCAAAACCCAAGACGGGTCACCATTTCACGTCACTCCGACCCCCCCAGCAGATCCAATCATCCGATTTCCCTTCGGAAATGCTCGGTGCCAAATGAAGTCTGCGTGAGGTCATTAATTATGAAAATTCACAATGCGTAATTATAATAATTACTCTGATCACATAAACACTGAACCACCATGAATAATTTAATAGGAACCGTGCTTTCGGAGAGCTTGGCAATTAAAATAAAACCAGGGAGGTGACAGCGAGGACGTGTGAAATATACACACTGGCTTGCTCTCAGGGAGGCCAGATTGTCACGAGGATGTTCATTCTTTGTCATAAGAATTATCCCCGACCTTAGGAGCTTGGGAAACAAAGAGACAGAGTTTATAAATGGGCTCCCCTTCTGAAAAATGGAGATCAAGAACTTAAAAAAAGATGAGTTTTTTTCTCCCATAAATAAAACAAATTCAAGCTTCTTCACCCCCTAGCAAAAGAACATCCTTCTTGAAGAAGAAATGATTCATCCTGTTTTATAATACAAATAGACACCAACACTCAACTGCCCTGAGGTTCTTTGAAATTCTGTATTGGGCCACTGCCAGAAAGAAATACAAATTTTCTCCCTATGGTTGGCATGTACAATGAAGCAAAAAATCAGGGTTTAGGGAATTATTATATTATGCATGGAAGATAAGAAATCAAACCTTTTCACCCTGTGACTTTTATCAATCATGACCAAATCGTTTTTTAATGCCTTACTAAGTTTGCAAACAAGCAACAATTTCTTCATGAAACAGCCGCCTGAGATGAGGGAATTAAGTTTTTTGGAATGGCTGGAAAGTAGGGTTCATACCGGGGAGAGGTTTGAGATGAGACCAGAGGGATGGTTTAGGCCCAGATGGTAAAGGGGACCCTCTATGCTCATCAGAGCAATGCGGGAGATACTCCACCGTCAGATCCACACAGCTCCTTAGTGGCCACAAAAGGCTGAACTGCAATCTTGCTCATTGGTTTTCAAAATCAAGGTCTAGTGTAAGAACTGCTTTATACGATGCAAGTTGGTGCACATGTACACACACACACACACACACACACACATGCAAAATACACAGACCCACCATATGAAATCTACTCTAGTTAGAATACAGTTTCTATTCTATTCTATCCTATTCTGTTCTATTCTATTCTATTTATAAAAGATAGATAATGGTAGCAGTCCACTAAGTTGATTTCACTGTATATGATGCAGTTTTTATTACTCGCTTAACAGACATGTATGAAGTGATCACTATCTGCCCAGCACTGGTCCAGGTACTAAGGTTTCCATGTCGACAACAGAGACAAAATCACGCCACGGAGAACTCACATGCTAGTGGGGCGAGTTAGGAAAGACATGGCAAACCCTCTTCTCGCCACTTGGGCAGGGATTGTCAACCCCCTTTCCATGGCCACGCAGACAGGCTCCGAGTGGGGGAGGGCTGGCCCCTCCCGCTTTGCACAGCAGGGATCTGGGGCAGACCGGCTTTATGTCCAAGGGCCTTCTTCTAAGTGTGTTTCCTTTCACCCTCTTTGGTCAGGATTCTTTTGACTGCAGGAAACAGAAAGCAAACTTGAATGTACATAAGAAAAAAAAGAAGGGGGGGGCTATTGTTTTCAGGATCCAGCCGTAAAAACAGAAACCACTGTAGTTATTTCAACAGAGGGGCTTAAACACAAGGAATTGATTCCACAGTGATGCAAGGGTTAAGAGGCCCAAGGCGAGAGACTCTGATGTTAGCTGCTGTTGGGAGCCACAGGCGGCCCTAGAGGAGGGGTCTTCCAGGGGCCACGGCCCCCCACAGAGGGAGAAATGGGTGAGAGGGGGCTGCCTCGGGACAGGACAGGCAGAGCTGTCGAGAAGACCTGGCTGCAGCTACAGGCCACACAGGAAGCAGAGCAAGAGCAGGATGCAGATCTTAAAGGAGGTCCTCCACGCCATCCCTCCGCTTCCCTCCCCTCCCGTGCGCTCCCGTTGGCTCACGGTGGACCCGTGCATGCGTGTCTAGAAGCCAGAAGGCGAGGGGACCCAGGAGGGGCAGTCCCTGCAATCCAGAAGTGAGCAGGGCAGACCGGGATGGATCAGCCCATCGGCCAGCACAGGTGTCTGCTGGGACAGCTCCAGATGCAGCCCTGAGCCGCAGCGCCAGCAGGACCGTCGAGCCCTGGGAAACAGGAAGCTAAACTAAGGATTCCGATCCCATCAGGTCTCCTTGCTCCTTCCGTTATTTCTGCTTCTCTCAGCATCCCAGCTTCATTCGCTCCTACGGCGGACCAGCCTCCGCCACGCAGCTGGCGCGGCTGCAGGCAGCTCAGCCCACCCGGAGGACGCTGCCACTTGGCAATGCACAGGGACGTTCTGGTTGTCACCAGCGAGGGCAGGAGCTGCTGGCACCCAGCGGGTGGAGACAGAAACCCTGAACTGCAGGGTTGAAGTGGTGCCCAGAGCAGAGCACAGGGCTGGACTTCATCAGCAGCATGGCTCCTGGGAGATTTATCCCATCTCCAGAAATGGACATCTTCTTGGAAGTCCTCTCGGAAGCACGCTGGGCTCTCCTCCTAGCAGCAGGCTCAGATCACAGGAAGGTGCCTCAAGAGTTCCCAGTTCCCTCGAGGCGCTCCCTCGAGGCTGGGGGTATCCGCCCTACACGTGGTCTCAGAGCCGCGGCGCCTTACCTGGCCAGGAGGGCGGCACTGATGTGGCCAGCACTTTCTGCCTCAGTGGGTTTCATTTCCAAAGTTATGTTAAACGTCCATTTGGGCCAGCGATTCTCAGTTGGGGGGTGGGATGTATGTATGTCAGAATCCCGGGGATATGTTTACCATTAAAATGCATAGTAAATAATTTATATTATGAAATCGGGAAATTACTTACGGTTTATGATAGCTGCACCACAGAAGGAAAAGTTTATATATTTGTTGCTTTTGTGGCTGGGAGAAGACAGAGCAGCATTGTTAAGGAATGATATATTCCCCTTTTTGGGAGAGAGAGTGGAAAAAATGTCTCTGGTTTTTATATTTATTTGAAAAGGAGCATCTACGTTTAAAGTTGGGAAATGCTGACTTGGATTCTGGTTGATGGACTGGAAGCCCAGGAATGTCTAGAACGATTCGGCACCTGATGAAGGAGGACGCTACCTCGGTAACAATTCAACGGGCTGGCACAACAATTCATCATTCCTTACCCTCGGTGTCCTGTCATCAAATGTTCCACCGTGTTTAACACGGCTGCAAAGAGTGTTCCTTTCTTTGCTTTTGGATTCGCCCTTTCAGAATTTCAGGAAACCGTTCCCCCGCCTTTTCTGGAAACCCTCCTCCTAAGTTGCACGACAGGGGACACAATCAGGAGATTCCAATCGGGGCAGAAAAAGCCACTGATACAGATCTGCCTGCTCCATCTGCTCCTGGGCCCGAGGCCAGGGCTGGCCCAAGTGCCAGGGCAGAAAAAGAGACAAGTTGGGGTAAAACACAGAAGGACCTTTAAGCGTGCTATCAGTTATGTATTTATCTGAATGTTTTGAGGGAAAATGCAATTAGTATGTAAAACAGTGACTTTCATGGAAATGATTGCTTAGGGCAAAGCTCAGATTAAAAGATTTGGAATAGAGAAAAACTGTTATTAAGTAAATGGAAGTGCAAATGATACTCATATATGCCAAAAATTATAGAGAATCATATAGGGCAGACTGCAAATTAGAAAATGCTGATTTAAAAGTTACTAGCAATTTTCTGTCTTTGAAGATGGAGACTTAAACATACCTCTTGGGCATACTTCCTTTTTTTCCAAATATTCCCCAAAATGAGCTCTGAGCATGTGTGTGTGTGTGTGTGTGTGTGTGTGTGTGTGTGTGTTCAGTCACATTTCTATAAACTGAGTATGCCGTGTTCCTGGAGAAAACTGAAGTTGTCATTAATCTGCATGAAGATATTAGATGTTTTGTTTAGTCAGGCAAACAGATGAACTAATAGGAGTGCGTCCCACCGGTAGGGACTTGCTTTATTCCTAAATCTGGATTTAGATTCCCTTGTGCCCCAGAACGGATGGCTAGTCCCGAGGGTGCACGCGTGTGCATGTGGAGCTGCTCACGTGTGTGTGC
>CAUYSK010092507.1:0-11664 GCA_963575035.1 Avahi laniger | reverse complement strand
ATAATAAAACTGAAGTAGTCAATTCTACCAGTCGTTTTATTATATACTTTTTCTATGTCCGGCAGTTACTTCCTGGTACGTGACTACCTTGGGCGCCTTGAGGAAAACACATTTTTATTCCTTTCAGACGATTGCTCAAGGAAAGCAGACGTTTGCATCTCTACTTCTTATCTGATTCTTTATCTCATTACCGTATGCAGGACAATGAAATGCCTTGGCTTGTTTGCAAGACTCCAGAGGCGCTTGGTTATCTGTCATAAAGCTATCTGTCATGAGGAATAGTTCTGTTTGTTCAATAGGCCGTGTCCGGACCTATTGTCCTCTGGCCCCAAGGAGAGCACACCCAGTTTCGCTGACTCTGGGCTTAAGCCAATTTTTGCCCAGGGACGGTCCCTACAATTAATGACAGTCTTAGATATAGGAGACCCAAATTGCAACATTATTTCTCTTCTGTGCCCCCCACAGACAAATATGAAGAAAGTGACCCATGTGTTTTATGTGCCTAGTTCAGTGCCTGGCACACAGCAAGTGCTCGGTACTGCAGTTGTTCAGTGAAATATAAGACATTTACTGATTAAATTTGTACTTAGACATTTTAAAAGCAATGGGGTATTTTCACATATATTTTTTTATCTTAGAATTCCTATACCTCACTTTATTGCACGTATAATCCTTTTACTAATAACTGAGGCTTTTCAATGATAGTTCATGCCCACAAGTGGTGAAACTCTTAAATGTAAGTCACCTGTGTCAAAGGTGCCAGAGCTGCCTATTCCGCAAAGTCACATGTTTCTCCCCACTTTAGGCCATTCCCAGGTTAGGCATGCAGATAGTAGACAGGTCAGACTAGGATATTTAACTTGCTCAATAGATCTGATCTGCATTCAGTCCACACTTGCGGGCCGCATCGTGCACCCCCAGACCCCCGCACCGTCGGTGTCACGACGCGAGTCGGGGCTGCAGCATCAATGCGGCAGAATCTCCAAGGCTGCTTACCCGCCCGCCCGGTGCTTCCCGCCGCCTGCCCCCAGCATGCACCGCGCCGGCCTTGGGCCCCGCCCCCAGCCTGTTCCGGCGCAGCGGGCAGCCGGCTGCGCTCGAGTCGGCGGTTATGGGGAGGAGCGGGGAGCGCGGCGGGCGGGGCTAAGCCTGGCGTCCGGCCGCGTCGCCCTCGCCTGGCGCTCTGGGGCGAGTGCCTGCGGCCATCGCGTCGCGCCGCGGCGGGTAAGCACAGCGGGCGTCCTCCTGGATTTTGCCTGTCGGCGGTCCACGGGGCCTCGGCGGGTGGGTGCGGGGCGGCGGTGTGGGTCTGGGGGCTCGGAGGACGCGGCGGCCTCGGCGGCCTCGGCGCTCCTTGGCGCGGGTCACTCACCGGCGGACGCTCCGCTGCCCTGTGGGCTGCACCGAGAGCGGCGTCCTCAGGCGCTTTCCTCTCAGTCCAGGGGTTTCTTCGTTGCTTTCTGTCAGGAAGGCCGAGTTCTCTCCTGTCCTGCATTAGTGAAGTTTTGAGTTTTTTTTTCTTTCCCAGTTTTAAATGGATAATGAGCTCTTTGAAAAACCTAGCCACCTTTTCCTGTGTAATACCTCCATGTATGTATATACACACAACACAAATATATATAATTACATATGTGATTTTGTATATAGAGAGGTAACTTTTCTAATAAGTTAATATATTGAATTACATTAATAGGCATTGAATTAAATACTTGCATTTTGTGAGATAAACTACATTAGGAAATATGTATGTATGTGCACACACACACAGTCATGCTGAATAACGAGGGTGGTCCCATAAGGTTCTAATGGAGCTTAAAAATTCTTATCACTTGGTGACACAGTCCTAGCAGTCCTGATGTTGCAGCCCAACTCATCACTCACCTGTTTGTGATGATGCTGGTGTGTAAACAAACTGTGCTGCCACTCCTAAAAAAGTATAGCACATGCAGTTATATACAGTGCATAATACTTGATAATGATAATAAATGATCATGTTACTGGTTTATGTATTTACTATAATTTTTATTTTAGAGTATACTCCTACTTATTGAAAAAAAAGTTGACTATGAAACAGCCTTAGGGAGGTCCTTCAGGAGGTGTCCAGAAGAAGGCCTTGTTATGTGTCTTAGAAGATGACAGTTTCATGCATGTTATTCCCCCAGAAAACCTTCCAGTGGGACAAAATGTGGAGGTAGAAGGCAGTGATATTGATGATCCTGACCCTGTGTAGGTCTAGGCTAATGAGTATGTTTGTGTGGTAGTTTTTAACAAAAAAGCTTAAGAAGTGAAAAAAAATTAATAGAAAATGCTCATAGAATGTGGGTATAAAAAGAGAAAAATATGTACAGCTGTAGAAATGTTTGTGTTTTAAGCTATTATTACAAGAGTCAAAAAATTTAAAAAAATAAGTTTATAAAGTGAAAAAGTTACAGTAAGGTAAGTTTAATTTATAATTGAAGAAAGAAAATTTTTTTTATAAACTCGATGTAGCCTACGTGTATAGTGTCTACAGTAGAGTACAGTAATGTCCTAGGCCTTTACATTCACTCACCACTCACTCGCGGACTCACCCAGAGCAACTTCCAGTCCTGCAAGCTCCATTCATGGTAAGTGCCCTATACAAGTGTACCATTTTAAAAAATCTTTTGTATCTTATTTTCACTGTACCTTTTCTATGTTTAGATACACAGATATTTACCATTGTGTTACAGTTGCCTACGGTATTCAATAGAGTAACATGTTATATAGGTTTGTAGCCTACGAGGAATAGGCTTACCAAATAGCTGAGGTGTGTAGTAGGCTATACCATGTAGGTTTGTGTAAGTACACTCTGTGATGTTCACACAACAAAATCACCTAATGATGCATGACTATGTGTGTATATGTGTATACACATATATAAAATATAACAATATACATTTTGAGTTCGATTTGCTAATTTTTAGGATTTTTGCCTTTATGTTGATAAGTGTTATTGCCTATACTTTTTTTAGGTTGTTATGCTCTTCTTGTCTTATTTGGGAATCATTGCTATTTCAGTTTCAAGCAACGAATTTTTTTGTTTCCAGAAGAGTTTGTGTATTATAAGGGTTTTCTGTTCATTGCATGTTTGATAAAGCTCATCTACAAAACTCTTGGCCTAGTGTCTTTTACATTTTTGGAGGAAGGGAGAGCCTTTTGAGTAGTGTTTCTTTTTTCCTTCTTTAGCTTTTTGTTTTATTGATCTTGATTATTTTTGTTTTCTATTGTATTAATTTCTTCTCCTTTGAGTTTGCTCATTTTCTAGCTTCTTTATTGAATGCTTGAGTCACTTATTGTCAATCTTTAAAATACAAAATGCATTTAATGCTCTAAATTTACTTGTAAAAACTGATACAGCTGCATCCACCAACTTTGAATATGTGGTATTTTGATTTATTTGCATTGTATTGGGAAATGTGGTCTGCATAATAATGATTCTTTGAAATTTAGTGTCATCTTTTTTACCTAGGATGTGGTTAAGTTTTATAAATTATGTGATTGAAAAGAGAGCAACTCTATTATGTACAGTGTTCTATATGTATCTATGAGGTCAAATATATTAATGTGAAGATCAAATCTTCTATATACTTGCTACTTTTTTATTCACTTGAACTATCAATCATTGATAGGTGACTGTTCTGTGAAATTTTTTCAAATTTTTTCTAACGTTTTGCTTTATATATCTTGAGGCAGTGTTTGAGACATTATAAAAGTTATAATTATTGTAGCTTCTTGATGGATTGTCCTTTCTATTATTACGTAGTCTCAGTGAGGCTTCATGCCAGGGATGCAAGGATGGTTCAACATATGTAATTCAATAAGTGTGATTCACCACATAAACAGAAGCAAAAACAAAGACCATATGATCATCTGAATAGATGCAGAAAAAGCATTTGACAAAATCCAGTACCCTTTCATAATAAAAACCCTAAACAAACTAGGCATAGAAGTAACGTATCTCAAAATTATAAAAGCAATATATGACAAACACACAGCCATCATGATACTGAACGGGGAAAAGTTGAAAACATTCCCACGAACAATTAGAACAAGACTGAAGGACCCACTGTCATCACTTTTATTCAATGTAGTGCTTGAAGTCCTAGCCAGAGCAATCAGCCACAAGAAATAAAGATTATCCAAATAGGAAAGAGGAGGTCAAATTATCACTTTTAGCTGATGATATGATCTTGTATCTGGAAAACCCAAAAGGCTCCACCAAGAATGGAGCCTTCACTCCTCCTGGAATGGATAAAAAAAATTCAGCAAAGTCTCAGGTTATAAAATCTAGGTACACAAATCAGTAGAATTTCTATATACCAGTAACAGTCAACTGAGAGTCAAATCACAGACTCAATACCATTCACAATAGCTACAAAGAAATAAAATACCTTCATAACTCTGACCTTTTAGTAAAATCCTAAGCCAACTTCTTCTGAACACTATTATTCTCTATTCATATTTATCTAAATTATTAGTTTTTAAGTCTGGCTGCTCATTGATATCACTGGGGAAGCATTTTACCCATTCCTGAGCACCATGCTCAAAGAGTCTATCATAATTGTTCTTGAGTTTTCAGGCATCAATATTTAAAAAAAATTCTTCCTAAGTAATTCTAATATGCAGCCAGATTTATAAACCATTGTACAACTGAGAAAGACTTTAAAAAAATTTCTGCTTTGTAAAATTCTAAAGTTTCTCATTTATCCAGGTTAAAAAGGCCATAGATTAGGAGACAAGATGAAAAAATGTTATTCTTTGTTGCTTTCTACTATTATAGGTATTTTGACTCTATTATTGTTGGACCGAAAAATAAAAGCTCCATCAAAAAAAAAAAGAAAAAGAAAATAAGCATTTAAGGCTTATTTACCTGTGAGTACCTCTTTAGCTGCATTTTACAAATTTTAATATTTAATGTCTTAGCATTTATTTCCTAATATTTTGAAATGTCTGTTATTTCTTTGAATCATGAGTTAGTCATGTGTTTCTTAATTTCCAAATTTATGGAATTTCACTCTCTCTTTATTTCTAATCTAATTACCTTGTGGTCATAGAATTTTGGCTATATAATGATAAATCATTTTAAATTCATTAAGAACTGCTTTATATTCCAGTAGGTGGTTGATTTTAAAGCTATGCCATGTGTGATTAAAAATATATTCTCTTCTTTTTGAGCTGCATTATATATTTGTGTGTGTGTGTATATATATACACATATATATAAGTTTTAAATTGTGTTGTTAAAATCTTTATACTTACTGTTTTTTTTTGTTGTTGTTGTTCTTTTGCTAATTTTGATAGGAGAGGGACTGGCCTGATTAACTGAAGTAAATTTGTAGAAATACTCCATTATCATATTAGATTCATTTATTTCTCCTTATGGTTCTGTCAGTTTTTGCAATATATATTGTACATTATACATTTGCATTATATATTTTGAAACTGTGTTGTTAAGTCCAAGTTCAGAACTGTTCTGTTTTATTTTCTTGGTGAAATGAACCTTCAATCATTATACAGTAACCTTCTTTATAGCTAGTGACTCTACTTTGATATCTTTTTCTGATATAAATATAGCTATAATATCTTTATTTTCTTTATTAGTTGCCCAGTTTTGTGAAATTTTTCCTGTCCTTCACTTACATCCTTTTTATATCCTTACGTTTTCAAGATTTGCCTTTTAAACAGGGTATAACTGGAATTTTTCCTTAGTTTGACTATTTTTGCTTTTTCAATAATTTAGTCCGTTTATAGATTGTAATTTCTAATTTGTTTCTATTTATTTCTGCTACCTTATTTTGTACTTTTTTGTCCTACCTTTCTGTCTTTTTTTTCTTTTTTCTTTTTTTTTTTTGAGACAGAGTCTGGCTCTGTTGCCCTGGCTAGAGTGCCGTGGCGTCAGTCTAGCTCACAGCAATCTCCAACGGCTGGGCTCAAGCGATCCTCCTGCCTCAGCCTCCCAAGTAGCTGGGACTACAGGAATGTGCCACTATGCCCAGCTACTTTTTTCTATATATATATATTTTTAGTTGTCCAGATAATTTCTTTCTATTTTTAGTAGAGACGGGGGTCTCGCTCTTGCTCAGGCTGGTCTTGAACTCCTGACCTTGAGCGATCCACCCACCTTGGCCTCCCAGAGTGCTAGGATTACAGGCGTGAGCCACCACGCCCAGCCCCTTTCTGTCTTCTTTTAGACTGACTGCTTATATATTTTATTTTTATTTCATCTCCTCCACCCCCAACTATTAGCTTAGAGTTTATGCATTCTGTTTATCTATTCTTTTAGTGATTACTGTAAAAATATTAAGACACACACTTATCAAAGTATAAATTTAATCAATCTTTTTATCTTCCTCCAGAGAAAAAGAAAGATCTTAGAACACATTAGTTCTGATCATCCGTCTCCTGACCTCTATGCTATTATTGTTATGTATTTTAGTTCCATCTCACTTTTAATCACACAAGAAATATTATTTTATGCAGTCAGTCATTGTTTAGTTTTACCTACATATTCATTACATTTTTTGTTTATAATTCTTTCTTTCGTCTTAGACTTTCCATCTGGGATCATAGTCCTTTTTGAAGTCCTTTAGGATACTCTTCATGTATGTTTGCTGATCTTGTTTGCCTAAAAATGTCTTTTTTTGGCTAAAAATGTCTTTTTTTGGCCTTCATTTTTGAAATGTATTTTTTACCAGGTATAGAATTCTAAATTGACAGTTATTTTTCTTTAGCACATTAAAGATACTATACCATTGTTTTTGGTGTAGATTTTTTTCTTTTTTTTACTATCAAGAAGCCTGTTCTTAGTCTAATTATTTTCCAGCTTTCATAATTTATCTCTGATACTGTATAGATCTCTTCTTTGTCTTTGATATTCTGTCGTTTCATTATGTTCCATGTGTACATATGTGCATACACATGCATATGTGTGCTCATATGTAAATGTTCATCCTGCTTAGAATTTGTTGGACTCTTTGAAACTGCAGATTAGTATCTAGAAAATTCTCAGTCATATTCCTCATCTTCTCTTTTTTTCTATACTCCTGATTTGTTTTATGTCAGATGTATCACTTTATTCTCTATAGTATTTAACATGTCTTTTATTTTTTCCATCTCTATTTCTTTTTTATTGGTAACTTGTTCAGATCTACCTGAATAAAAATCAGAGTACTGTTTGGGAAAAGGAAGGAAGAAATGAATATTGTGTAGACAACCTGCTAAAGTCAGCTACAACTATCCTTTTCAACTTTATTTTTATGTTTTAAATCCCTATTTTGTGTAAACACATAGTTTGTTTTGCTTCCAATACTTTGGAAGGTTCGTGCATTATTTTAGTTCTTCATGACTTGCAACATAATACATTATACTTCAACTTTTATTTTGTGATCTCTGCATTTTAGATAGCATCTATTGATTTCTCATTGTAAAATGAAGACATTAGAACATAATTCATGCATTTATATTTTATCTGATGCCTCCTACTCCCAGATTTCCATTGTTTGTTATAATTCTAGTCCTTCTTATGAGTACTTTTTTACTTTTTAATAATATATTTAAACTTCTGTTATTTTATTTATCAGCCTTAAACAGTGTCTGTTGACCTCTGTATCTGAAAGATGAGGAAATCAAAGCACTTACTCTCCCTATATTCCATTTACCTCCCTTTATTCCTTTCTTGATTTCTTTTTAGTACATATATTAGTATTTCTATATTCATATTTAGATTTTTTACTATCTAAATATAAGTAATAAAGTTCTGTTCCATAATCATAAGTCTCATAGTTGTTTTGACGTAGTTCTATATTTAAATGAGTTTATTGCTCTTACTATTATTTCCTTTATTTCCAAGTTTTCTTTCTTTATCTCTGTGTTGGTGGCCTTTATTGTTATATACTTTTTACAAGAAGGGCTCATGGTTGATATCTTTCCTGAATTTTGGAATTTTTAAAATGTTTGTTATCTTCATGCTTAAATAAAAACTTGGCATTTGTATGTTGCAGTGGAGAAGTATGAGGTTAACTTCATATTTTTCACTTGTAGGAAAAAAGAATAACAAATTTGATTATTTTATACTGTTTGATTAATAGATTGAACAACTTTTCTTATGTTTGTTGGATGTTTGGTGGTAATTATGAATATATAAGAATATATAAGAGCGTGAATATATAAGTCATGCTAAAGTCAAAGCAGAAGTTGGGGTTAGCATATACTCTATTGAAGGAGTTGGCAAATGATGGCCTGCCAACCATTTTTGTATGGTCTACAAGCTAAGAATGGTTTTAACCAATGAATATTTACAATCAATTTAGTGATAGGTAATATAACATCTCAGTTAAGTGAGATGTTATCCCTCCAAAAAATAATTTTATTTGTCTTATAAGTCTGTATTACAAAAAATCATACAGAATTATTATTATCATATATTAAATTAAATCAGTAAAACATTTGTGGAAATTTGTTTTTTCTTTGGTTATATAAGTACCTATGTAATATCCTCAATTTTGCCTATCATCCTACAAAGCCTGAAATATTTACTCTTTTGACTTTTTTTTGGAAAATGTTTACTTTTCCTGCTTTACTGCAAATCCAGAATGGGTTTGATTCAGGGATGCTTTTGAATACAGTGGGAGCTATCTCCCTTATGATTTGTTTCTTCATCTTATCTCAAGATATGGGCAAAGTTGTATTCTTCAGTTCTTGACTGTAGTGAATAATCCTTCTATGGCCATTCTTGGTATTCTTTAGGTCATGATTGGGACTCTTCTTTTTGTACCTCAAGTCTCATCAATACGTAGACTGTCCTACATTGATAATGTAGTTGTCAGCTTCATATACCCACTGTGGAGATTTCTAGCATTTCTACTCCCGTAAGAACTACTCTTGCCTCTGGCCTATTTAATTTTATCTTATTTGATTTGTCTGAAGCATATTTATTTGCCAGTTATAGATTTTTCAACCCTATGTTGATTCTAGGCTTAAATTCTTCAGTTATAGTATACTTCCATACGGTTCATCATCTTTATTTGAAAACTTTCTATATCTTGTTAGATTTCCCTCAGCAATCAGAAAGAGACTCCTTTTTTCATATTTCAAAACTCACTTCCTATCGTTCTGTTCTATTCTATCTCGGGAATGCTGGTTGTATATGGATGTGACCTTTTTGTGCTTAGTGAATGGTGAAATTAGTTTAACAGCTTGAGCTACCAGTTCTGTTGACTTTCTTAAGTTCCTTTTGATGATATCCCTTAAGGAAGTGATCTTAAAACTTATCATTATCTTTAGTATGTAATTTAATGTAAACTAAATTTGTATGTACATAAACCCATCAATGTAAGAATGAAAAAAATTGCATTGGAGAGGAATTTAGACAATGTAGAGATTTCCCTGAGAAGGATAGCTAGCTTAGTGTAAGGGTCCAGAAATTATACTATATATAAGAAATTCTTTGAACGTAATTAGGATATTATATTAAGCCACATGAGAAGTTGGGAACTACATATGCAATTTTGAATACCAATAGTCATAGCTGTCAAATTGTCTTTCATATTAAAGAAAATAATGTGAATATATTTTTACAGCCAGTTACTTCATAGTTTAATTCAGAAAAAGAATATGGAGACATTCATACCCATTAGTTTGACAACTGTAAATCAAGACACAGAAAAGAAGGAAAACAACACAAAACCGAGGTAAAAATAAGAGATAATGAGATTTTTTTCTAAAGTAAGATTTCAACAATATATGTCTAGTGGTAAGCCATCCTGATGGTGAAAAACTGAAAATGTCATTAGGAGGGTTTATTGAGGTTCTGGAGTTTAGAAAACCTTAGTTTCTCAGAGAGTGGTTTCTGACAAGATAGGCAAATTTACACTGGTTGCTGGCTCCTTCCTCCAGACCAACCTTGGAAATGCCAAAAAAAGGAGAGGAAGGTTGATGGGTATGAGAAATTAACCGACAACTGAAAAATCCCAGGAAGGCAAAAGGTACCATTTATAATAGTAATGAAAAATAAAGTATCTAGAAAAATTACTTTTTAAAATGGTGTGATTCTGACCTTTATGAATAAAATTATAAAGTTTCATTGAGAACCCAACAATATTTATATAGAAAAGCAAAGGTTCAAGAACATGTAAGTACTCTTTAAGAAAAAGAAAATGTGGAGTTCTTAACCTACAGCTATAAAAACTTATTATAAAGCTATATTAATTAAGGCAGTGTGATACAGAAACAAAGATAGACAAATAAAAATAAAGAACCCAGGGAGAGATAATTGTATACATTTTGAGTGATGACAATCCTGGTGAGGAAAGGATGAGGGTGTTCAGTTATGGTGCTATGACAATTGTCTATCCTTATTGGGTGGGGCAAGGGAAGAAATTGCGTCTGCCTCTTACACCCTACCCAAAAATCAAGGATTTAGGGACTTATGTATGAATTTAAAAACTTGTGAAAGGCAAAACTTTAATACTGTTAGGCAAACATATAAGATAATTTTGTTATCACCTGGAGTAAGGAAAGATTTCTTAAAGAAGGCATGAATGACACAAACCATAAAGGCAAAGATAAATTATATCGAAGTTAAGAACTGCTGCTCATCAAAAGAACTGAAAAGATAAGTCCAAACCAGAGATATAAAATGACAAAAGATTACTAATCAAAATGTGTAAATAACTTCTAAACATTGTTAAGAAAATGGCAAACAATTCAGTACAAAAAAAAAGAACAAAGGATATATTTTAATGGAGAGGAAACTTTTCAAGATATTTATAAACCAAATAGGAGCTCACAAAGTGCTCAAAGGAAAAGGATTTAAGAATACCTAGGAAACTATCCATAAATAAGTTCAAAGAAGTTGTGATTTATTTGTCCTCAAAAAGAAGTGTTACCATTTGAAGTATTTTATTTGTTTCATTTCTCAAAACAAATAGAAATGAAAACACAACATATCAAAACCCATGGGATACAGTGAAAGCAATAGTAAGAGGAAAGTTGATAGCAATAAGTGCGTGCATCAAAAAACTAGAAAAGCTTCCAATAGGTAACCTATTGATGCATCTTAAAGAACTAGAAAAACAAGAGCAAACAAAAACTCCAAAATTAGCGGAAAAAAATAATAAAGATCAGAGCAAAAATAAATGAAATTGAAACAAAAAATTAAAAAGATCAATAAAACAAAAGTTGGATTTTTGAAGAGATAAACAAAATTGATAAACTTTTATCCAGACTAAGAAAAAAGAGAGAAGATCCAAATAAATAAAATCAGAGATGAAAAAGAAGACATTACAAATGATACTGCTGAAAGTCAAAGGATTGTTAGAGACTACCATAAGTAACTATATGCCAATAAATTGGAAAACCTAGAAGAATTGGATAAATTCCTAGACACATGCAACCTACCAAAATTGAACCAAGAAGAAATCCAAAACCTGAATAAAACAATAGCAAGTAAGGAGATAGAAGCAGTAATAAAAACTCTCCCATCAAAGAAAAGGTAGGACCCAATGGCTTTACTGCTGAGTTCTGCCAAGCATTTAAGGAAGAACTAATACCAATCCTGAAAAATGGCAGAGTTAGGGTAGCCTCCCGGATTCCTGCTTCCAGAGAGGGAGACGTAGATCCCGGTCTGCTACACACGATTGGATC
>CAUYSK010092506.1:0-19387 GCA_963575035.1 Avahi laniger | reverse complement strand
TGAAACTTAGGCCTATTTCAGGAAATTCAGCTTGTCATGGAGTCACTCCTGCTCTTACTCCTATATTTAACAAACAACTAAAAGCAAGCACGGTTACAGAAGCAAATGGCATTAGTTACAATCAAAGAGAACATATTTTTCTAATCTCAAACAGTTTCTGTTCCACACAAAGCAAAGTACATTCTCCTACTATCGATTCTTGTCTTTCACTCGACCCTGCAGGTAAGGGGCCATCAAAGAGTGGTCCGAAGAGGAGCCTGGTGAGGCCCGCTCCAAAGTAGCTGCCTGGGAGAAGCCTCTCTTTACTTCAGAGTCCTAACACCTTCCTTCTTCAGCCCACAGTGCCTCTCTTCTCACCACTTCCTTGATGAGAGAAGATGTGTGTGTGTGTGTGTGTGTGTGTGTGTGTGTGTGTGTGTGTGTGTTTAATGGAAATACTTTTTTTCCCCACTATATGCTTGAGGTAAAAACATTCAAACAATACATATAATGGTTCCTTCATATCCTTGTAACTCACTGATAACCACTATTAGCAATTTGGTGTTTTTCTTTCCAGACGTTTTTCATTTACTCCAAAAATATCATTGAGCCCCTACTATGTGCCATGCAGTGTGTCAGGCACTGGGTTTACAATGTGTACAAAACAGATGACAATCCCTGTCCCCATTTGACTTTTATGCAAATGAAATCAAACTGCTCTGTAACCTGATTTTTTTTCATTTAATTATACGCCATGGATAGCTTTCCATATCAATCTATAAAGAGCTACCTTATTCATTTTTCATTATGACACATCCCAGACATACCAAAAAGTAAGGCACATCTGGTCCCTTAAAATGGTCACATTATATAGATGCTCCAAGACTTGTTTAACCCATCCCCTACTACTGAACATTCAAAATTCTCTCAATTTGGCCAGGTGTGGTGACTCACGCCTGTTAATCCTAGCACTCTGAGAGGCCGAGGTGGGAGGATCGCTAGAGGTCAGGAGTTCGAGACCAGCCTGAGTACGACCAAGATCCCCATCTCTACTAAAAATAGAAAATTTAGCTGGGCATCATGGCACATGAGTGTAGTCCCAGCTACTCAAGATGCTGAGGCAGGAGGATCGCTTGAGCTCAGGAGTTTGAGGTTAGAGTGAGCTATAATGACGCCACTGCACTCTCCCCAAGGCGACAGAGATTCTGTCTCAAAAAAAAAAAAAAGGAAACGGAATTTTCTCAATTTTCCTTACAAATAAAAACACTACACAACAACAAAAAGCTAATAGATACTAGCTCTAAATGAATTCAGCAAGTTGCAGGTACAACGTCAACAAACAAAAATCAGTTTGTTTGTAACAAACAATACACCAGCAATGAACAATCAAAAAAGGAAATTAAGAAAACAATTCTATTTACAATAACATCCAAAAGAATAAAATACTTAGGAATAAACTTAACCAAGGAGATAAAAAACTTACACACTGAAAACTACAAAATGTTGCTGAAATTAAAGAAATCACCAATAAATGGAAAGACATCCATGTTCATAGATTAAAAGACTTAATATCGTTACAATGCCAATACTACCCAAAGAGATCTATAGATTAAATACAATCCCTATCAAAATCCCAAAGACTTTTTTGCAGAAATAGAAAAATATATCCTGAAATTCATATGGAATCTCAAGGGATTCTGAATAGCCAAAACAATGTTGAAAAAGAACAAAGTTAGACTCAAACTTCCCAATTTCAAAACTAACTATAAAATTGCAATAATCAAAATAGTGTGGTACTGGCCTAAGTATACACATATAGGTACAGTGGAACAGAATTGAGAGTAGAGAAATAAACTGATACATCCATGGCTAATTGATTTTAAACAGACATGCGTAGTCCATTCAATGGGAAAAGAACAATCTCTTCAACAGCTGGTGCTAAGATAACTGCATTTCTACATGCAAGAGAATGAAATTGAAGCTCTTTCTCATGTCATATATAAAAATGAATTCAAAATGGATCACAGACCTAAATGTAAGAACTAAAACTACAAAATTCTTAAAAGAAAACATGGGGGTAAATCTTCATGACCTTGGATTTGGCAATGGATTCTTAAATATGACACCAAAAGCACAAACAACAAAAGGGAAAATAGATAAATTGAACTTCATCCAAATTAAAACCTTTTTTGTTGCAAAGAACACTATCAAGAAAGTAAAAAGACAACCCACAGAATGGGAGAAAATATTTAAAAATTATTTGTCTGATGAGGGCCTAGTACTCAAAATATATAAGAACTCAACAATAAAAAGAGAAACAATCCAGTTAAAAGATGGGCAAAGAACTCGATTAGACGTTTCTCCAAAGAAGATATACAAATGGCCAAAACAAGCACATGAAAAGATGCTCAACAACATTATGCATTAAGGAAATGCAAATCAAAACCATAATGAGTTGCCAGTTTACTCCTATTTGGATGGCAATAATCAAAAAGGCAGAAAATAACAAGTGTTGATGAGGATGTAGAAAAATTGGAGCCTTCTTACATTACTGTGGGAATGTAAAATGGTGCAGCCACCGTGGAAAACAGTTGGTGGTTCCTCAACGAGTTAAGCATGCAATTACCATATGATCCAGCAATTCTACTCTTAATTATATACACAAAAGAATTAAAAACAGGTATTCAAACAAATATTTATACATAAGTGTTCATAGCAGCATTATTCACAATAGCCAAAAGGTAGCCAAATAAATGCTGCAATAACTAAAGAAATGCCCATCAATGGACGAGTGGATAAACAAATTGTGGCATATACATATGATGGGATATTATTCAGCCCTGAAAAGGAACCAATCACAGATACTTGAGTCAGTACTTGAAAACACTATGCTAAGTGAAAAAAGCCAAACATAAAAGGTCACCTTTTGTATGATTCCGTTTATATGAAAAATCCGGAATAAGGAAGTCCATAAGGACAGATAACAGATTGGTGTTTACAAGGGCCTGAGCAGAGGGGCAGATGGGGAGGAACTGCTTAAAGGTACAGGTTTTGTTTTGGAATAATGAAAATGTCTTGGAACTAGATAACGGTGGTGTTTGCACAACATTTGTGAATGTACCAAATGCCGCTGAATTGTTCACTTTAAAATGGTTAATTTTATTTTATTTTTTTTTCCTTTTTTCAACTGATACATACAAGTTGTACATATTTTGGGGTGCATGTGATATTTTGATACCTGTATACAATGTGTAATGATCAAATCAGGGAAATTGGAATATCCACCCCCTCAAATCTTTGTTTTTTCTTTGTGTTGTGAAAAATTGTTCATTTCTGTGGTGTGAATTTCACCTCAAAAAAAAAATTTACAGTGAAGACCCTCTCACTTATACCCTTGCGCATTTGTTGTGCTATTTCCTTACGATAAATTTGCGGAAGTGGAACTGCTGGGTCAAAGGGCGTGTACATTAAAAATAAACACAAACAGAAAAGATGAGGCCAGGCGTGGTGGCTTATGCCCGTAATCCTAGCACTCAGGGAGGCCGAGGCGGGTGGATCGCTCAAGGTCAGGAGTTCGAGACCAGCTGGAGCAAGAGTGAGACCCCCGTCTCTACTAAAAATAGAAAGAAATTATCTGGACAACTAAAAATATATAGAAAAAATTAGCTGGGCATGGTGGCGCATGCCTGTAGTCCCAGCTACTCGGGAGGCTGAGGCAGGAGGATCTCTTGAGCCCAGGAGTCTGAGGTTGCTGTGAGCTGGGCTGACACCATGGCACTCTAGCCCGGGCAACAGAGTGAGACTCTGTCTCAAAAAAAAAAAAAACAGAAAAGATGATGGTTTCGATATCCAGAAGTGTTGTCCCAACTCACAGTCCTACTAACACCTACAACTTCGCCTTTGCCCATCTAAGAGGGAGAAATACCTCATTGTTTGAATTTTCATCTCTTTGGTTTTATTAGTGAGATTGGGCATGTTTTTAGATGCTTAATAGTAAGTTATTATTTAACTCTCTCTTCCGCTACATTCGAGACCTTTCCTGTCTCTTCGGCTCCAGCAAGCATGCCTGGCATGCAGTGGGACCTCAGGAAGCGCTGGGAGGAGTTAGAGGGAACAGCAGTGACTGTAAGCCCTCCTGGTGCTCCCAGGAGCTCAGGCTAGCTCTTAGACATTCGGTGCAATCTTAAGGAATCTTCCCCCAAAAGTCGCCTAAATGCCTTTTGAAATGCCCCGTTGGCAATCACATTGTGGGCGGCACGGAGGGCACGGGTTTGCACTAGCTGGAAGTGGAGATAAAGGCAGAATGAGGGCGGAGTGAGAGGTGAGCTAGGCAGTGGGACTAACGTGTCCTGTGTACGTGAATGGAGGCAGGCTGAAGAGAAACCACAGAATCACAGCTGTACACCGATGGCAGTGGGGTTGGGAACTGCCCTTTCTCAAGGCTTATGAAGTGCCCTATACCCAGCTCTTCTCATGTGTCCTTGTCCCTCTCCATGCTGTGACCACCCTTTCTGGCCCACTTCGCTGTCACCCACTGCCCTGAAGCTTTCCTGCCAGCCCTGGCTGCCTCCTCTGAAGGCGCCCCAGTGAGCCCCATGGCGTGATCCTGGGGTTGCCGGCAGCCTAGAAGGCTGGAGGGAAAGAAAATCGCCATCCTTCCAACCCTGCCCTCTCTGTCCGTGAGGGACTGGGTTCTCCTCTGCCACCCTCCCGTTGGCTTCTACTCATACCTTTTTCTCCTTCAGGGACGGTTCTGCAGAATCTGTCATAATCCCCTGAACCCCTTTGGCTGCTCTCTGCCCCATCTCATCTCTGACTCTCCTGCCGCTTCTCCCTCCAACACCCAGAAGCTAGACCATTCCTTCATTCAGCAGATCTTTACTGATGGTCTATAATGTGCCAGGCAGGGTACTAGTCCCTGCGGAAACAGACATGAGCAGAACACAAAAATCCCTGCCCTCATGCATGCGGTGTTCACTCTGTTTGGAGAGACAGACAATAAACACAATATGGCAAGTGGTGATAAGAGGATGGAGAAAAATCAAGCAAGGTAAGAGTTAAGGCTACCCAGGGAAGGCCCATTTGAGGAGGTGACAGTGGAAAGGACCTGAAAGCAGTGAGGAGGCTAGCCACGTGGCCGTCAGGAAACAGTGTTCCATGGAAAAGGGAACAGCAAATACGAAGAGCCTGAGCGAGGCCGTGTGCATGAAGCTGAGGGAACGAAGGCAGAGTAGGAGGAGAGTGGAGAAGCAGGAAGGACCAGGTCATACGGGCCACTGTAAGGACTTCGGTTTTTGCCCTGGGTGGTATGGAGAGCCGCTGGAGGATAGGATCCCTCTGGCTGCTGTGCGGGGAACAGCGGCCAGAGAGCAGAGACCAGCACAGGAGGCGCTCATAATACGAGACAAGACAAAGCCCAGGGGAGCAGCTGTGGAAGTGGTGAGGAGTGATTTGGATCCTGGCTATATTTTAGAAAGAGCCGAGAGAGTGAACACAATTTGCTCATCCATTGAATCCAGGGTGAGAGAGAAAAAGAAATATGAAGGCTAGGTTTTTGGCCTGAGAAACTGGGTGAATAGAAGTGCCATTTACTGGCCAGGAGCGCTGGCTCATGTTTGTAATCCCAGCACTTTGGGAGGCTGTGGAGGGAGGATCACTTGAAGCCAGGAGCGTGAGACCAGCCTGGACAATATAGTGAGACCCGGTCTCTAAAAAAAAAATTTTTTTAAATTAACCAGGCATGGTTGTGCGCACCTGTACTCCTAGCTACTCGGGAGGCTGAGGCAGAAGGATCACTTGGGCTCAGGAGTTCCCAAGGCTACAGTGAGTTGTGATGATGCCACTGTACTCCAGCCTGGCTGACAGAGTGAAAACTTGTCTCTTAAAAAAAGGAAAAAGTGCCATTTACTGAACTTGGGAAGCTGTGGGGAGGAATGGGGGACCAAGAGCGCTATGCGGCTATATTTAGGGCAGAGACAGGGGAGCTCTGCAGGAAGCCCGGGGCTGGCTCACTTGCTCACTGGTGGGGGTGGAAGGTGGGGAGAGAAGGCCAAGGCAACGAGCATGCTTTACTGAGTAACCAACTATACCAGGCTCCGGGTATATCTGCCCATGTCATTGAAGGTGACCTTCAGTGACCATAATATCAGGGCTGAATTTCTTAATGTGGCATCCAAGTCTGGCTCCTGTAACCTCACAAAACCTCATCCTGTGCTGTTTTCCTAGTTTCCATCAGCGCCTTTGCCCATGCTGTTCCCAGCACCTGGGGAATACTGATCCTCAGCTCAGATGTCACCTCCTCCTATCTCTCACTTCATTTTATTACCGTCTGCTTTTCAATCTCCCCCACTGCAATGGGAACTCCTTGAGGGCCGCAACGGTGCCTTGGTCCCTTTGAGGCCTTGGTAACCAAAGCAGGGCCAAGTAGGGGCTCAGCTCATATTTGTGGCCTGAAGGAAACACCGTGTGGGAAGAACAGCCAGCCCTCAGCCCACCCCGGTGGGTCAGGAGGCCTGACTTCCCACACAGTCCTATGTGACAATGAGGAAAACAGGGCCAAGGAGGTGAAGTCAGGCTTGGAACTGGACTCACATTGGAAGGCTGACTCCATCCCCCAAGCAGCAGGGAACAAGGGTCAGGGAAGAGTAATTACTCACATGTGTACAGCACTTGAGAGTTTATAGCCACAGACATTATCTCATTCAACCCTGGCACAGCCTCGAGAGGTAGGTATTCTTATTTCCCCCACCCTGCACCTAAGGAAACTGAGGCCCAAAGAGCCAAAGTCACTTGCCCAAAGTCACACAGCTAGGAAGTGGCAGCCTGGAGACTTGAACCAAGGTCAGTCTGATGGCAGAGCCCATGCTGTCTCTACCAGATCGAGCCACGCCTGGAGCTGGGTGGGAGGCGGCAACCATTTCCTCTGGCCCACCTGTTCCTACTGGGTTTCAGCTGATGGTAGCATGAATGGACATTTACTAATCCCCTCAGGCCCTTTCAGCCAGGGCCAGACCGCCTGGGATTCAAACACAGCAGGGAATCCTCCGTATTCCACACTCCAAAGGTAACACTTGGGAGAGGCTTGAGGAAAATGCAAGAGCAGTCCAGAGGGAGGCGTGGGAACCTTCCTCCCCCCAGTCCCCAGGAGCTGGTCAGAGGCAAGTCTGCCCCGCCTCTAGGAGAGGGCAGCTTCCTCCTGTATTCCCCTGGCTGATGCTCCCCTGGAGAGGGCTCGTGTGGGGGGCATGCCTTCTTTCCGGTCAGTGCTGGGCCCACAGTTCCACAGTTCATGGCTGGCAGCGGCTGGACCCTAGCACCTGTCGGTCTAGCTCCCCTGCTCCACAAACACTCGCCCCCGCCGCTCAGTGCTGCTTCCGGATGGCTGGTCACTTATGCCTTCGCCCCGCTTTGGGCCTTTTTCTTTCCCATTTGATTTCTTTTCCTTACCTTGTTTTCTTCCCAAGCGCCTGCATATTTTCTCTCTCTCCTGCACCCGCGAGCTCTTTCTCTCTCCATCATTATCTTTCTCTCCCTCTCATTCGTTCTTCCTTTCTCTCTCCATAGAATCCATTTTCTTCCTGCTCAGTCTGTCTTTTTCCCCTGACTTTAACCAGGTATCAATACAGTGCTAGCTTTCTCCTCTGTAACGCGGGGTAAGAAGTTCGGATGAGGTCATCTCTGCAGTCCCCACCAGCTCTGACATTCAGTTTTGAGGAAAGGAGAGAATCTTGAGGGGGACGGGACATAGAGGGTGGGAAAAGGGAGATCTAGCCAGCAGAACTGGATTCAAATCCCAGCATCGTGGGGGGTTTATCAGAGATAGAGGAGACAGAATCTCGATCTTTCACCCAGGCTAGAGTGCAGTGGCATCATTGTAGCTTGTAGCTCTCTGCAACCTCAAACTCCTGAGCTTAAGTGATCCTCCCACCTCAGCCTCCTAGAGTGGTAGGATTACAGGCATGAGCCACCGCCCTGGCCTCCAGTGTCTTTACTTGGTAGCTGGGGGACCTCAGCAAGGTCACCTCTCCTCTCTGAGCCTCCTTCCTTCATCTATCAAATGGGATTAGTAATAATAGTGACAACCTTCCATGGGGTGAGGAAGAAGAATGAGAATTGACCTTGCTTATGGATGGGAAAGATCTTTATGAACTACAAGGAGCAAGTCCCAACAGGCATTAAGCTGCCTTAACATCTCTGTGCCTCAATTTTCCCATCAGTAAAATAGGGCTGAGGTGATAATAGTATTCGCCTAACACCTCAGGTTATTGTGGGGATTAGGCGAGAAAATAAGCACAGAGCACGAAGAACAGCAATGGTCTGTCACCTTATAAGCGCTTAGTGAATGCTATCGTCCACGTCCACGCTATGCTTCAGAGCTGGTAGGAATAACACTCCCCGTGGTTGCGTACTTGGGGACGCTGGGCCGCCAGAGGAACATAAGCCATGTGGTCGTCCGGACTCATCTCTGCAGAGCCTCAAAGTCCACTCGTGCAGATTATGCCCTGAAATTCAGCTTGTGTTCCTCTTGCAAAGCAGTGGATCCCAGGGTGAGGGTTATGCAAAGCCCAGAGGAGGCAGCACCTGTTTCTAATTGCTCCTTCCGGAGGGGGGGCCGTTTTGTACTTAGTATAAGGAGACTATGTGCTAGCTTAAGGCACTGTCTCTGCGTCTAGGTAGGAGAGGGACTTCGGGCAAGCAGGCCTGTGGTCCTCTCTGGTTGCCTGGTAGCAGAGCCTGCATCCTGACCCCCTGGGCTACCCAGGATCCTCAATCCATCTCCAGTTCTGATTGCCAGTCCCCAGAAGGACAAGTCTTTGTGGCTGTGGGGATCCATGGAAATATTTCCAGTGCCTCAGGCTGTGCAAGCAGAGTGAATGGTGACCACATTCACTCAGCCCCAAGGTTAAGGTCCAAGAGAGGCACTAGGGGCTAGTGGTCCAAGCTGGGCGACTCCTCCACACCAGCCGAGACTCCGATTGGAGGCAAAGTAGGGTCATGGGTGAGCGGAAGGTGAGGCCTTAGCTGAGATGGGAGCGGGATGCTAGGAGGGCAGGGCCCAAGAATGGGAGTGCAGGGAAATGCCGCAGGCATGGAGATGCGACAGGGGGCAAAGGGCTGCCACATCCACTCAGGGCTCAGGCGAGGGAAGCAGTTTCAGCCTGCTGCTGCAGGGAGCAGGGCCGGCCTGAAGCGGCCTCACCTTTCTAAGGATGAAGTAAGCTGGGAGACACTGTGCTGGCCTGAGCATGGCGTGTGGCCGAAAAGGGAAAGCAAACAAGACCCTAAAGGCTCGTGTTCTAGAAGCCGAAGTGAAACCAGCGAAGTCCTGGCATGCCTGAGGCCTCGCCAAAATGTCTTCAGCAAAGTGAGATGAGGCCCCTGTCAGTCCCTGGCATAGGGGAATTTATGGCCTGAGATCCCCTCACACTGCCCTTTAGGAATTTGAAGCACGTGTCCATGATTGTGCCTGGCTGGAGGGGCTGGGGAGGGGCGGGGGAGGGAGGGCTGCTGTGTGAAAAGCCAGCGTCCCTGTCCCCGGGGCCCTAGGGAGAAAGCCCGTCTCTGTGCCGGGGACAGAGGCAGGGGAAAGTTCCCCACAGTTTGGCCGAAAGTCATCCTGCCGATTGCTCTTTTTGACACAACCTCACTTTCTTTCCAGTCCTATATTCCTGGCTGTGTGCAAGCTATTTCCACTTGGATGTTCTGCCAACAGCTTAAACTAAACATGCTTAAAGCAGAGTTTCTCTTCCCCCACAGAGCCTCACACCTTCCCAAGGCCTCCAGCCTCACGGCTGACACCCGAATACCCAGGGCCGGGCCTGCCTGGCTGCTTCTCTTTCTGCCCTACAGCAGCACCTCTCTCCTTCCCTGCCTTTGAGCCCTGGGCTTTTCCCTGGGTAACTTTTCCCAGGGTTGTCTTTGCCATGCCGCAGGCTGCAGCGTCTCCCACCTGGCGCCTCATCCCTGGAGGTTGCTGCCCCAGCCCCTGCTGCGCTCCCGCTCAGGCATCTCCCTCCGCCTGGGCCGTGTTTACGTTTTGGCCACATGGGTGTTGACCACTTACTGCAATGGGTGTGGTGGAGCATCCATTCTAGAAGGAAAGCAGAGACACAGATAACAGAGGAGCAGGTCACCTAGAGGAGAGAGTTTGGCCACAGGAGTCAGGCCTGGCTGTGTCTCCCAGCTCTGCTGCCACTAGCTGGGCCATCTTGGCCTTATTTCACATCCCTGTGCCTCAGTGCCCTTCTCTCTAAAATGGGGGTGATAGTGCTGGCTTCCCGGGGTTCTTATGAAGTTTAATGCTGGAAGGGAGCGCCCAGAAAGGGTCTACGCTGGAGTGATATCCCTGAAGGCTGGAACGGGCACAACCATGAAGACAGTCCCAGGGGATACATGAAGCCCGAGCTGTTTGTATATTTGCGGTTTTCCCATTATGCATAAATAACAGGAAATCAAGTAGGGAATCAATTCAAGTGGACCCAGTTTTTGGCCCTTTCCGAGCGAACTTCCCCCACCCCACCCGCACCCCGTGTAAACAAGAAAGCAGGGCTAGAATCTGCAGAGCTGACTGGGGTGCCGGAGGATGCCCTGTTCTCAGTTTTCTATTTCTCCAGGTCCTTTACTCTAGTAACTGATATTTTTCCCCTTCTTTATCTTCATCTTCTTTTCTTTCCTTTTCTCTCTTTTTTTTTTTGAACACAGGAGCAAAAGTGAGCGCCTGTCCAAGCCTGCTGGCCTGGGGCAGAGGAATGTGGCCGCTCCCTCTACTCTGGGCGGCCAGGCCCAGGCACTCACTCAGGCTGGCAGCGGCAGGCGCAGAGCCGGGAAGGTTCCAGCACCTTGCTCTGAGGGGCTGGAAAGCGCTACAGACGTTAGCTCATCACTCCCTGGCAGGAGCTGACCGGTCTGCTATTCTCACTAGCATCTTCCAGATGGGGAAGTGGAGGCACAGGCACACTGGCAGTGCCTGCAGACTCGAAGCATCCTAGGGGGGCTCTTGGGCAGGGTCTCCATGTGGGGCAAGCAGAGAAGGGCCACTCGGACTTCCCCAAATGGATTTCCAGTCCTGTGACTATACGGGGAAAGGAGGGATACAGGAAAGGAGAGTTGTGGTCCAGGCCGAAGTATGTGAAAGGGGAAGTGGGGAGTAACGGGGAGGAGCGGGCGGAGGGGGATGGGGATAGGGATGGCTAGGAGCCACCGTCTCCCAGGCCCCAACACGTGAAAGGGCCCCAAACGGTTGCAGCTTCGCTCAGGAACGACCAACCACTCTTACTGAGAAGGCGTGTGCAGCACACAATACGTCTGGAATAAAAGGCAACTGAGATGAAGTCTGCGTGGCCAGACACCGAAGGGTTAATTAACTATGATGCAGTTGGGTCGATTATTACGTTTTCCTCTAGGTGCTGTTTCTGTTATTTCCAAATTCTGTGCATCGAACAACTAAAACATTTATAATAATCAGACAAATGTTAATTTATTTTTAATCATTAAATAAAAAAGCAGCAGCAACTGGAATATGCTGAAGAGCCCTGGACTTGGAGCAAGGACTCCCAGGTCAAGCCCATTGTCTCGCCTCCCAGTTGCGCACCTAGGGCAAGTGACTTCTCCTCTTTGAATCTCAGTTTTCTCTAACATGGAAATAATTGACCCCACAGGGGTGGCATAAGATTAAAGAGGGAATGTATGTGAAAAATGCTTTAAAAAAATGTTTATTATGGAAATTTTTAAACATATACATAAGTAAAGAATACATTATAATGAAGCTGCATGTACCCATCTTCAACAATTATCGTCCTATTCAATTTCTATTGCCCATCCACTTCCCCCCCAATCCCCACTGGAATATTTTAAAGCAAATCCCACCCAGACATTTTCTTTTTTTCCCCATAAATACTTCACTATTGAAGTGCTTTATACTTTTTTCACAAGTAAAGCATAATACATGATGACTGTAGAAACTTTGGACTATGAAGAAATCACGTATAAAGTTGAAAACAAAACTCACTCATAACCCCACCACCCAGAAACAACTACATTTTGAAGTAGTCTTTTATTTTTTCTATGCACATATTCATTTTTTTCTTGATTTCACAGCATTTGGAACACATTCATTTTTAACAAGAGAAAGATAATATTGTGTATGCTATTTTTAGGTATCGTTTTCTTTTAATTGTAAAATAATAAAATCATATCTTAGAAAAATAAAGAAAAGAAGGAAATTACCCACAATCCCTCACCACCTAATATTAAAAACTTAATATTTTAGTATACTTTGTCCCCATTTTTTTCAATTTACATTCATAATTTTAACCCAAGCGGGATCCTCCTGATTATGCACTTTTAAAATCATAAATCTGTTTTAATTATAAGAAAATAATATGATTATATATTTTAAAAAGGAAGAGAAAAATACCACCCATAATCCCACTCCTCAATTATAATCATTGTTAACATTTTGGTGTATTTGCTTCCAATATTTTTTCTATGTACATACAATTTTAACAAAAGTGGGAATGTATTATTTATGGAGTTTATTAACTATAAATTTATATTTACTCAGAAGACGAATATTGTATAACATGAAGAAAAGAGAAAAAATATCCCTCATAATCTTACCACCTTACTGGCACTGTTAGCATTTTGCTGTTTTCCTGACCATTGCTTTATACACATATTCATACAGGGTTGGAAACGTAGTGGATATTTAATTTTGTGCTCTTTTGCCCTTTGCAACTTGGTATCATATTTATGCAACTTTGTACCCAGCATCTTTTTATTTAGTATTTTGTTGTGAACATTTTCCCATGAATAAAGAGTTTTTTAAATCAGGATTTTTTAAAAATTTCCAAATATCAAGGGAATGCAAATGTTTTTGTTACATGGTGTGTGTGTGTATGTGTGTGTGTGTGTGTGAAGCTACCGAAGGACACTCCCTTACCATGGACATTTAGGTTGCTTTTCATTTTTCACTATTATAAACAATTCTGCTCCAAGCATTCTTGAACAAAAACGTGTGCTTTTTCACTTTTCCACACACATGTTGAGTATGTGTTTCTGGAGACTACTCCATAGGTTTATAGGCTGACCTGTGAAAAGTGGCCGTCTTTTATTGGTCCCGAATTTACTCCCCTCACATGGCTCAGGCAGCCCTTGCTTCTGGAGGGTGGGATTTTGAGAACAAATATGCATTTTCCTCTCCCTCCCCTTCTGAATTTATACACTTCCTTCATCTCCTCTCAGTCTGTTTTTTAAATTAATCAGTCAGCTAGTATTACAGAACCCGAAGCGTGTGAGCTGAGGCAGAGATAGGAGGCAAAAAGAAAAGAATCAGAAGGCCCAGGACAATACCCGCATTTATTGGCCACCTACTACACTGTGGGCACCAAACAGGCTACCCCTTTCCTTCTGATTGTTACAACAACTTCACAGGGGGGGTTCTATTATTATCCCCATGTAACAGATGGGAAAACTGAGGCCCAAAGAATGAAGCCACTTTGCCGAAGACCACACAGCTAGTAAATGGCAGGATAGGTATTTAAACCCAGGCCAGACAGACTCCGGAACCGACATTCTAGCTGGCCTCCTTACCTTCCCCGGCAGCGGGAGATTAGGGGTGAGGGGAAAGACTTTGCAGTCAGCCTGACCCGGATTCAAACACCCAGCCACGTGGCTGTGTGAACTTGGGCAATTCTCTGAGACTCTGCTTCGCCTTTGGTAAACCCTACCTCACAGGGCTGTCCTGGGAATTAAATGAGATGACGAATGGGAACATGCCAGGCCCAATGCTGGCATACAGAAAGTTCTCGGTGGGTGACCATCCCAGTCCTTTGCTTGCTTCGCAAGCTCGCGGTCTAGTTGTCAAGTTAGAGCTAAGAGTTCAGTAGAGAGCTCTGAGCTCGCCTGGAGCAGCCTGGAAAGTCAGTGATCAGGGCATATTTACGGAGAAATGCAAATGTCTCTTTTGCTCCCTCTCAACCTCTGCAACTAATCTCCTCTCCCATTTCCCCCAAAAGGAAAGGGGTGGCTTTTGTGCTCCAAAGCTGAATGCTTGAAGCCCCTCTCTTTCCTGCTCCCCGGGAGGTGGGCAATGGAGATGACAGGAAGTCACCAGTGGGGAGGCCCTTTCTGGCATGTGGGCACAGAGAAATGTGGCGGAGGGCGCTCCTTTTTCTGCCCTTCAATGGTCCGAATGGGGGAGGGGGCTGGCTGTTGAGCAACTGCTCCGGAGACACTCCAGAAGCCGAGATGAACATATGCCTCTTTCTAACAATTGGCCTGGGAGCCATCCAATAGCTGGAGGGCGGATCTGCACCGCCCGGATCCGGAGCCTGCAGCGGAGACGCTGCCGCGGTTTCCATACCTGTTCCTGAGCCGGGGCTATCGGGGAGGGGAGGGCAGGGGTCCAAAATTGGCAACATACAATTCGAAAGCCTAGAGCTGCTCCTTCTCCACCACAGAAACATTTTTTTCCACCCCAGGCAAATAGCAAGAAGGCTCGAGACTGCATTTCACATGCTAACCCAGTAGCAGGGCTTTAGGGTCCCGACAGATCCCGCCTTTTACCAGAGGGGAACTGCGCAGAGCCCACAATCTTTGAGCAAAGTGAGAAAGTGCAGCGATGACGTGTGGGGTGTAGTTGTTACCAGGGTTTGTGTTGGGGCGGGTAGGAGGAAGGAATGGAGACGAGGTAAATCCATTCCCCGGCTTTTGGGGCCAGAAAATGGGTTTTCGTGTCCAGAGCATTTCCAGATGCCCAGGAAGGGCCTTGATCGGTCCCTTCATTTGCTCCCCATCTTTATGTCAGTAAGCCGGTTAGTCCGTCAACAAACAGAACTTTGTTAGAAGAGCAAATGCAGGACACTTGGGGCTACTAGAAAAAAAAAAGAAAAGAAAAAGATCTTCAGGTCTTCAAATCCAATTAAGAAGACAGAACACATACGTAGTGAAAATGACTTCATGACATCCCCCCTCCCTTTTCTTAACATCAGGACGTTTTTTTAAACAGCGTGTTTTATAAACAGTGTAAACTGAGTAGCTGTTGCTGAAAAGCAGCAATAAGGGGGGGGTGGAGTTTGATAGGGGGTAATCCTGGTGGCCTTCCTGTAAGAGGTGAGGTGGGAATTTGTTGGCCACCAAGAACAGGAATTGAGATAAGAGAGAAGACCCAGACTTCTTTTCAGCAAGGATTTATAAGATAACATCCCATCCCAAGAAAGATGTGCTCCAAATGCAAAATGTTATTCTTGCTAGATGGGAATGATTATATAATCATAATAAAGTAACCTGACATCGTGGGAAGGCAAGACAAATCCCTGCGAACCCTAGGGCAAGCTTCTCATATCCCGCTGCCTGTTCTTGGCTTTTCTGCCAGCCTCGCGAGTTGCACCTGGCCCCACGGTCCGGTAAAGTAGCATTTCTCAGCGTCGCATCTTGCCAACCTTCTGTCCTGGATGATCACAAGACAGAAACCCTGGAACCCCACCCCAGCTCAAGACTTTGAGGGAAGCCACCGCTGCTCTATAGGCCCTCCATAAAGCTCTGCCCGGAATCTGGCGACTTCAGGGGGAATGAGACCCCCTGCTTCGGCCCTTCAGCGACGGAGATGGTGCAGCCCAAAGAGGGCAGACAGGCTCCAAGAAAGCCCTGCAGAAAACTAAGACCATCCCCCGCGGGCCCTGTCCCGTGTTCGTCCCCTCCTCCGGGTCATTCTCTGAGCCCAAAGTTCTGCCCCCAGCCCACTGAAGCCCGCTCTGGCCACCCGCTAGATTTAGGTCAGAAAACAGACATTACAACTCTCCCTCGCCTCACTGAAATTACTAAGTGGAATTTATTGGGCAAGTCCATGCAGGGCGGTGGGGAGAGTCCATGTCCCGGGCCCGGGCCCCGGACAGCTTCAGAAGCCCAGGTACCGGTCAGGGCTCCGGGCAAGGGGTGCCCATAGCCTGGCTCCGCCAACCCCACCGCAGGAACCGTGGCTTGTCCCGAGGGTTGCCGGACCGGCGGGGCCGCGCGGACTCCGTTCCCCAGCCGGCCCTTCGCTTTCACACGATCCGCGGTGACTGCACCAGCTCGAGCGCCTTTAAAGGGCCACACACGGCAGCCACCGCTATAAAAATGTTCCCGGCGGCACAGCTGCAGAAGGGGCACCGCTGAGCTGCCGAGAGAAGGCTCCCTCCGCCCGGCTGCCCTCTCGCAGCCTGTCGGCGAGGGGCTGAAGAGGAGGGCAGAGGAAGGCGCAGCACCAGCTCGGGCCCTCCGTGAGTATCCAGTTCAGATTTTGTCACCAACTCGCCCACGAGCCAGGACATGTGCTAATAATGCCCTAAGCCGGTTATAAAGACGTGGAAATTGGGGGGAGAAAAAAAAAGGGGGAAAAAGGGTCTGTCCTTCCTGGGATTCCTAGCCGAGGCCAGTCTGCTGCCGTTTGCGTGTGCGTCAGGGCTCTCCGGGCGGCAATGGGGGCTTGAGAGCCGGGTCCCCCGCGCCGGGAAGGGAGCGCGGTGGCCGCCACCGCCACCGCCCCGGAGTCCGGCGCCGAAGCTGCGGGCGGGCGGCGGGCGGGCACGGGCTCGGGCCGGGGCTGCTTGGCGCGGCACGGTGCGGTGCGGCGGCGGCGCGGCGCGGCGGTGCGGGTTTTTCCCAGGCGCCCCGGGGTCGGGTGGCCACCGGCGCGGCCGCGGGCACTGAGCGCGACCGGCTCGCGGCGGCGGCGGCGGCGGCGTGCGTGCCAGGGGCAGGGGGCTCCGCCGCTTCGCCCGCGGCTCACCAGGCTCCGCGCTTCCCTCTCTCCAGGGCAGGCGGCTTCGCCGAGGTAAGCCGGGCCGCCGGGCAGGGCGCTGGGCTGGGTGGCGGGGCCGAAGACTCCCGTGGAGCGGGCGTGGGGAGCGGTCGGCGGCCAGGCGGGCCAGGGGGTTCTGGGGGACTTGTTTTCTGTTGAAAGCTGCTCTTCTGGGGGCCAGGGGCTGCCGCCGCCCGCCCGCCAGCGCGCCGGTTCGCTGGCTAGCGCGCCCGCCTGCCGGCCCGCCCGACCGGGCGCCCGCTTCTCCCGGGGAGACGGCAGCACCTTTTCTCCCCGCGCCCGCGCTTTCTCCAGCTTGGCTTCCACCGACTTTGCTAATCGCCCGGACCGCATCTGGACGCTCCGGCTCCGGTGCTGCACAAAGCTCAGGTTTCCTTCGGGGAATGGAGGCAAGAGGGACTCTCAGGCCGAGTTCAGCGGAATTGCGAGATGGAAGTTAGCAAATTCGGGCAACTTGCCTCTACTACCCAGGCGACCTCCCCTCCCCTCCCCCCACACGCCCACACACGCCCCCTGCGCACACACCCCTCTCCGTATAAATGAGGGCGGCCGAGCAGCGCGCTGAGTCTCTGCCTTGCGGAGCGCCGGACTTGGAGTCAGACAGACCTGGTTGAGAATCTCGGCTCCGCCACTTTCTAGCGCTGTGACCTTGGGCAAGTTACCGCGCCTCTCCGGGCCTCTCTCACTCTTCTCGTCGCGGGGTTGTAGCACTGACCGCGGGCGGCTTGGCTAGGGGGTAGGCTCAGGCTGCGGCCGCCTCGGGTGCTGCGCGGGCGCTCAGTAAGTGTTGGTGAGGCGCGGGAGTGGCCGCCGCCGGCTCCGGAGTGCGCCCCCGAGCGCGGAAACACCCCGGGCACCCAAACTCGCCGCCGAGGCCGAGAACCCCGCGTCCCTTCCCGCCTGTCCATCCTGTCTCTGCGATCCGTTCCTGATACAGCAGTTGCGGGAAAGGACGCTCGGGGCCCTGGTGGCCAGGGTGCTCGCGCCCACCGTGCAGGGATGCCCCCGGCCGACCCCAGCTCTGGAGGCTCCATCTGGGATGCGGCGAGGAGGACAGCCGAGCTGTCCGCAAACAACGGGCCTTTAGTTTTCAGGTGGCGAAACTGACCGGTCTGGTTAGAGCGCGTCCAAGCCAAGCCGCAGTGCTGTTTGGATTTTTAAATTTCTCCTTCTGAGTGAGAAAATAGCAATCGAGATGGAGCCATCCGGTTGGTGCCATTTTAACTTTTGGTCCCCCAACAGGTTAAAAGATGAGCCCCTCCCCCCCACCTACCTCTCCCTTATCTTTTTCCTCTCCCCTTCCCACCCTCGTCTAGGCGGGAGGGGGCTGCCCGCCCGAGGGCAAGTGTGAAGCTAAGAGCGGGCAGCGGGACCGGGAACTGGTGGCCAGGGACCCGCGAGGCACCAGCCGGCGAGGAGGCACTTGTTGCTCTGGGTTTCCCAGCCGCCTCTCGCAGCCGTTTCGCAGTGGTCAGCTCGCGGCTTGGAGAGCGGGCTGGGACGTTTTCGCGCTGCCGACTCTTGCCTTTGAATGGACTAGGGGATGTAGGGGGAGGACAGAAAATCGGGGAAGCAAGGCCAGGGATACCAATCGAAATGTGATCGCCTCCTTAGGCGGATTTATCAACACTTACTGAGCGCCTATGGAGCACAGACCCAGGCGGCGGGGGTCAGGGCGGGTGGTCGGGCGGTGAAGGGAGGCGACAGATCTGAATGGAGACAAGGTCCCCCCTAGGGGAGCTCCTAGCCTGAAGCGGGGGAGACATGGTAAAATGACCTTCCCCACAAGCTGATATCGGAACAGAGATACTTTTTTTCCCGATCTCTCCTTTTTTTTTTCTCTTCCTTTTTTCTCTTTCTGTTTTCTTGTTGTTAATTGTTGTTGCTGTTGTTGTTTTCTTTTGTGCATTCGTGTACCGCGAGGCACAAAGGAGAGGGGAGGCTGGGTAAGAACGGGGAAAGATGGGCAGGGCCCCCCAGACATTTTTCTTAGGACAGGAAAATTGCCTGATACTGATGGTACTAAGCCTCTCGAAGACGACATGCATTAGACTCCTTGTCTGCTGATCACTTGCTACAAATGTTCTAGGGTCGTCTTAGAAGGAGCAGGGCTCCAATCAAGCAGTGGAGCAGGACCTAGTAGCTGATTTTTTTCCCCGTCATGGATTTTCCCCTCCCCCTTTCTTTCTCTATTTTTCTTGCTTCCCTCCTCCAAGTAAGTGGTGCAAAGATGGTACAGAAAGGTAGTAAGTGGCCACTTTCTAGAAGTGTCTGAGCAGATTCTTAATGACCACTCAGGTGGGGAGGGATCGTGGAGAATTCTAGTCTCCTTGAAAAGATTTGAGATTCTTCTTAAGGTCCTCAAGATTCTTTGGACTGGGGAGTATTTATAAGTATGAAATTCTATATCTCTAATTGATTATTAATACTAGAATATATAGGCTTTTTTTAAGAAAAAAAAGCTTCTAGGAAAATAATTTGAATTTTCAGGAGTTTATTTTCTGGTTTGGGGGCATTTTTTTTTTTTTTTTGAGACAGAGCCTGGCTTTGTTGCCCGGGCTAGAGTGCCGTGGCGTCAGCCTACCTCACAGCAACCTCAAACTCCTG
>CAUYSK010092498.1:0-33674 GCA_963575035.1 Avahi laniger | reverse complement strand
GAAATTAATTGGACAACTAAAAATATATAGAAAAAATTAGCCGGGCATGGTGGCGCATGCCTGTAGTCCCAGCTACTCGGGAGGCTGAGGCAGGAGGATCCCTTGAGCCCAGGAGTTTGAGGTTGCTGTGAGGTAGGATGACGCCACGGCACTCTAGCCTGGGCAACACAGTGAGACTCTGTCTCAAAAAAAAAAAAAAAAAAAAAGAATCAGCAAAGTCCAATTTTCATAATGAAATAAGTTTTTGATACCACTCTACTTGGATAAACTGTGACTAAAACTACTTAAGCAAAACATTAATGTATTTAGAATGGAATTCTTTACTGCTAATATTGGAAATTGAAATGAATACATTATACATTTCTTAGTAGTCTTTATTCTTAGGATCCATTTCTCTCAGCATCACCAAACTGAGTTGGTGAGATAGTCCTAGGATTTTATAAAATAGGAAGATTAGTTAATACAATATTTTGATTCCATGGTGCCAGGAATTGGCTGACACAAGGACCAGCAGATCAGGGTTCTCACTATTCCTGTATTTTGAATAGTGGAGGCAGATCCAAAGCTGACTGGTCATATTTTATATCTAAATGTGTGCTGAAGAGGTCTTGTTCTACAATTCTTGATATTTAGAACTTTTTTTTTACCACATTCAAAAGTAAAGATTTGCGTTGTAAACTGTATCTCAAATTTCAGAAATTTTCGTGTTGATGTAAATAAAAGTAAAAGGTGGTCCACAATAGTGCATTGTAATACTGCAGACCAGTTCTACCGATATTATAAATAATCAGGGTTAAACAAAAGGAGAGAAGGAAAAGGTTGATTGCTGGAGTGTTAAATGAAATCTTTAAAAGCAACAAAGGGCAAGGAAAGAAAAGTCACCAGATACCTATGGATAGTCCTGAGCCAAGAAAGCCCTTTAAAGTAATAGTGAATTGTTTTAAAATTAAGTTATTAAGTGGCCTACTGACTACCATTTAAAAGCCTTTATCACTAAGTTTATTCAGCCTCCACTATTGGAAAATTATCCACATTCCTCCGTAGCGAAGGGCCAGCAAATAATAGGATTTCCTTACAGCCAACCTTGCTCTTCCCAAAGGGAGAAAGTAATACCTCATTAACCTGGAATTTGTGGTATAGCAGGTAGCCTAGGTTAATGTTTACTTTTTCACTATGTAAAAAAGTAAAAACACTAAGCAAATAGTGCAAATAAAGTTTGATCTTTTAAAACATTTTAGTTAATAGCTATTTATATAAAAAGTTAGTGGTTATTTTTCCTAAATCTTCATAAGACCATTTGTAGATAAAACTTTTATCAATTACAGCATATATATATATCAGTTATGCTGCATTTAGTTAGAAGTACCTAATTTGTAGCTAAATGATCCCCTTCTCATCCAAAAGTAGAGATTTTAGGTCAGTATAAATATTACTCCCCATCTAGCCTAAAATAATGAGCTTTTAAGTTGTGCTCGGCATTTAACAACAGTAAAGGTTATTATATAGGTTTTTAGGCACTGTGACCTGTAACATGTAGTTCTGATTCCCTCTGTATTGAAAAAAAAGTATTTGAGCTTCACTGTTTCTGTATTAAGCACTGTACCCTATATAACATCAATGAATTTTATAGCATACAATTTTGTATTTTCTTTGTAGTCACGATCTTTTTAAAGGTTGCAATGATTTCAGTTGTCAGAAAGTATATGCCTTAAATCCTCCACCGTAGACCCAAAGTTTGGGAATGATATCATTTAATAAGTTGTTTGTCATAGCCTCGTGACCTTTTGGGTGAGAAAGACTGATACCGAGAGATTCCTTCCCCTAAAATGGCCTAATGTGTATGCGTCTAGGGCTTCTAGGGAGGGAACCTGAATCATGCATACTATCCCAGAAGATGAAAGCCATAAGGATCAGGGTCCCCCGAAATAAAGTCAGTGAAAAGGTGTATTCTCTTATATGTTACTGCATTTAAAAAATTTAACTGGTGCCACCAAAGGATGACAGCAGTTTCTAATCATCTTCATATTTATAGCATCATATAAAGATATTGTTATTGTGAGGCCTAGCATATCTTGTAGTCTTTGTAATATAGGTTGAAAAGGGGATATGTTTTAATATTTTTGTATGTAAATATCCCCATTCTTTGTATATCTCTCTGTGGTCCATATTTTCTAAGAATTGTTGCAAAAAATAACAGTTTGCTAACATTACACATTATTGAACACTCACAGGGTAATAGTGATTTGGGTGCTACTACACTTTCAACTAGCATTGGTCAGTCTCAATAATTGTTGTAAGGGACAGTATTCAATCTAGTAAATATTAAAATCTATTAGTTTAATGAAGGTTATTTATAACTGTCATATAAGAAAGCCATAGTAGAAAGACCATCTGCATTCACAGAACTTAATTTGTTCCTTTGGCTATGAATACATTGGGTAAGACTGGTTTTTTTTTGTAAATTCCAGCTGGAGGAAGATACTAGGATAAGATTGACATTGCTATTGTTGGTATTGCAAAAACTTTATAAAATTGGTTAATTCTGTCTACAATTGATGTTTAAGAGAATCCTTTCACTAACTTAAATGATTCACACTGATGTGTTATTGAGAAAGAATATTAACCTCAACAGTTACTTTATAACAATCATGTAAAGACTTGTGTGCCAGCAGTTGAGGTTCATTGCATTTCTGAGCCCACTTTGTATGAGAAACAAAAACATAGTGGAAGAAAAATTGAGAGTAACCAGTGTGGTAACTTTTCATAAAGTTTGGGACCTCAAAGGATACTAAAAATATATTGACTTTTACTTCAATCAAATTTTTATGCTCTGATTTCTTAATTTTCTGTATATGAAATCTTGTGAATTATGATCTAGGTCTATAGATATATAGATAATTATAACTTAATGGTAAAAATAAATGTAATTCGGCAACATCATTCAACAATTAAGTTTTATTTTTGAGATAAGATACAGTTTATTGTATCAAATTTGTATATTACCTTGTAATTCTAAGTGCTCTCAAAAGAATATTTAGGCTACTTCAACTCTAGTGCCTTTCCCCCCTGTCCCGGACATAAAAAAGAATGTGATCTTATATTAACAAACCCTCTGTGTAAATTTTGCCTTATCAAACATTGTGCCTTATTTCATTAAAAGTGTTTTGTTGAAATCCAATTCTGTATTCTGGGAAAGTAACAGTATTTTAGTCTTGATTGATGAGCATTTACTTTTTTAAAACATCAAAAATCCTTATAATGTTGGTTATTTGCCTGATTACTTGTTATATAATTGAGTACATAATGAAGCACGTACTAGCATTTACTCTTTGTGCTAGATGGAAGAGATAAAAGATGAATTAGACCTACTGGCGTTTCTTCTGCTTCCACAGTGTCAACAGACTTAGGGATGCATACTCTAATAAGAAATGGGTCAGATCATCTTGCTAAGGTCAATTACTTCTTGCATTTAGTCCAGAATCATACAATCTTAACCCAGAGTAATATAGTTCTAATGGATCACATTGATATTATAACACTTCATAATACTATTTTATAGTGCCATTATTTTGGTGACCTTAGAATACCTGACATTTTTCTAGATCCAGAATATGGAAGAATATTGTGGTTTTGAGTTGGGATAAATGGAGTGAGTAGGAAAGACACATTCTTTGCAAAACAGCTAATGTTTCAAATTTGCTGAGATGGAAGAAGCTCAGCACTTGCCTGGTTAGTATATAGGAAGGCTTCTTGGTGAAGATAGACCTAGAAATTTGAGGGACAAGAGAAAAAACATCAAGAATAACTCCAACCTCCTTCCTGAGAATAAAAGCATTCTCTAACCCACCCACTTCTCCTTAGAACTAGTGCCACAAGAAAATTTTTTTTCTTCACTGACTCCTCTCTTTATAGATACGAAATAGAAAGCCAGAATTTTTCAGGGGATATGTGAGCCTTAGGCATGCAACCAGTCACTTGCACGTTCATGAGCAATTTATCAGCATTCCCTAGAGTGTTAGAGCTAGAAGAATCCTTAGAAATCTAAAGTTGACTCATTTATTTGAGACATGAAAAACATCGAAGGCCAGGGAGACATGTCCAAGACTCCACATATCTGAATCTTGAATCCAGTCTTCTGGATTTCCACTTCCACCCTGTTTCCTCTATGGGATGCTCCTTTGTTTAATATGCTATGACAGAAAATCAGTATTGATACTGTGCTATAAATGGCCTACCAGCATTGAAGTGATGCTGTCTGTACTACATCTCAATGTATTTAGAATTTTAGATCTGGTGGGAGACCTTAGATAAGTCAATATCTGGGTGGCGTTTCACTGTTTGCAAAACACATTGAAGAGCCTACCCTTATTTAATACTCATGACCCTCTGACGTAGTACTAGATTTGGTGAATCTAGTGTGTGGTGTGGCTTATCTAAGCCTGCCCCGTCCTTCCCCCAAGTTTAAAATCAATTGAGAAGTTGACATAGACCTGAGATAGGGATCTAAATATTAGCCTTATCAAATCAGAAGATAGCTTCTTGTATTCTTCCACTTAAATTGAATGTAAGCAACCCAAATCACAGGCTTCCTCCTGCAAGGACTGAGTCTACCCCTAGGTAGTGTTCTATGAGACTGACCAGAATATGTCACTTTGGGCAGGCACATTCAAAGGAGAATAGGTCAAATCTTAAACCCTTTAGTGAGGCCCAGTAGAGAAACTTGGACCAATTATCTTCAGACTTTAGCCATCTAAGCAGATGAATTAGTCTTTCTTCCACAGGGAGGATAAAGATACTAGACAGGTTTCTTCTGGGCACTGTTCTGAAACCTGGGTGCACATTAGAACCATCAAAGGAGCTTTTAAAATCTACAGATGCAAGGGCACCATCCTCAGACCAGTTGAAACCTACTCTTTAAAGGTAGAGTCTGGGCATCCATAGTTGTAGAAGCTTTCCTAGGTGACTTGGTTGCTCAGCAAGGGTGATAATCAGTGCTTTAGTGACAGTCCCCTTAGGGTAACTTTAGATCAATGGATTAGGGTTTTTCCTTAACAGATAAAGAAATAGGAACAAAGTGATGAAGCAACTTACCCAAATTCTCTTAAATAGTAAGAGAGCTGGGGCTAGAATCCATTCATCTATCAAAAAAATGTTTTTAATTGAATGCCTAGTTTGGACCAGACACTGATTGCTAATCCAGCATTCTTTGCTTCTCCATGTCGGTCACTTTTTTCCTAAACTGAAAGTATTTTGAGAGTGTAAGATGATGTATTCAAGTAGACTGGCCATATTGAAGCCAACTGCAACTAAGGCAGGGTGTTTGCCAAATTGTGGAAAACAAAAGCAGCAAACAGATCAACTTGACCAGAAACATGCATGAAAGGGTGACTAAGTCAAATAATTAGGTTACAGCAACAAGGCAGGAGACAGCCTTTCCATGTATGAGGAAAACCTTGTCAAGCTGTGTGTGCACTGGTTCTTTTGACCACAGATAAACACATGGCTGACATTGTAAGTAGCAGTGAACAGCATGACCTTTCCACGAAAACAAAATGTAGACATTCACCTTGTGACACTGTAGTTAATCTGTAAACATAGATTCCCATGATAGGAAACAGTGAGGAAATTTCAACTCAACTACAAATAAGCACTATGCATAATTTCTATCCTAGTTTCTTTTAGATCTAGCTATGAGACTATGTGATTATTTTTCTGCTTAACTCTGGATAATAATGCAATCTTGACTTCTGTGACTATATGGAAGCTTTAAATGGAAAAGAAAAAAACTTGTTCATGATGCCATGGGAACTATACAGAAAAGAAAATATTCTTAAAATGTTATGGATATTTTCTCCCTACAATTAAAAACTGAGTTTTAAATGCTGCTTTGGGAGTTTTAAAAGCTGAGCTAAATAATGATACATGAAGTAAGTTTAACTCCTTGAAAATTAAGTTTATTTTACAGCTAGAAAGCTTCTACAATTTTACAATTTTTATTGTTAATTTTAACGCCCTTGTAACCTTGACAGTGATCTCCAAGATTCTTTCTAACTTTAAAAATCTACAATTACCTGTGCACAAAAGCTCCTTGCTATTTTTTGTAGCTCTCAAACATTTGTAAATTCTTGTGACACTCTCAAACATTTGTAAATTCTTGTGACACTCACTGCACCCCTTTTAGTGATCGCTATTTAGGTCCTTTAATCTTTCCTCCTAAACCAATGCACATGCAGCCAAGGGCAGAGTTAGTGGGGTAATGAAAACTTTACCCCTAATCTGCAATTAAAATTCCACCCTTTATATCATTTCCAAGGGTTTGTTGTAGCCGATGACAAATGTCAATGGGCAGCTTTGAAACAAATAATCTTAGTGTTTTATTTCTGCTGAGGGCAGCATCTCATAAAAGAAAGGCATGTGTGTAATTGACCCATGGATAAGAATGAGTCAGATGATTACTAGATGCCAATGGCTTAAGCTGTGGCATAACTGTAATTACATTTTTAACCTTAGCCTGATGCAGGAATTTTTCTCTAGTTCTAAGCAATCATAGAATCAAAAGTTTAGCAGTAAGAGCTTGAGAAGCCATCATCACACCCTTTATGGAAGAGGACAACTCAACCATCAGGGTAAGAACATATTCTATGTTTAAAAACCTTGAGAAGATTTTACTTAACAATTCTGAAGTTTAACCACGGTCACTGGAGGAAACATCTCCTAAGGTTCAAGTGATTTGTGCTAGCCACATTAGATAGGTGGATAACTTTTTAAATTATTCATGCCAGCAGAGAGGCACAATGACACTGTGTATAGTTGTGTGTGTGTGCACACAAGTGCACACACATGCACATGTACACTACACATTGTATTATTTTTGTACCTTTGGCTCCAAAATGTTGCTGTTCCCTTCCTCTTCCTTACTTTGTCCAATCCAAGACTCTTCCCACCACACAGGAGTCACGTTTCCTATGTTTTAAACGTTCATGCATCACGTATTAGGAAGAGAAAATAAGAGAACAACAGAATCAGAGCTCTATGCAGTTGAGACATAAATCTAATAAATAAGGACTGGACACAGAGCTGTCATAAGTTGAGAAAAGAGAATTATTGATGGTGAAGCTTTCAATTTTGACATCAGGAAGCAGCCAGACTAGTACAGATATAGGGGTTGATATATCCAGGAAGAGGAAAGAAGGGAAAGGTGCATCCCAGGCACTCTTGGCTGAGTGTTCCTTGGTTGCCCCAGTGATTAATGGTTGGTGATTAATACCAGTGAAGTTATGTATGCATATTATTTGTAAATTGCCACATAAACATGTACATGTTAATTATAAACTTATCCCAAAAAGAAATTTTGCTTTTTTACTTATTCTTTGTTATCCTGAACGAATTCGCAGGTAATACAATCTCTTCAAGGTACTATCAAGGAGAGGAAGTGTCAAATCAATATTTACATGAATGTAAATGACAAGACCAAATCATTTATGCAGTCCCACATACACATACACACAGATACCCCATGCAAATGTACACATATGTACACATTAATGAGCCTATTACCCTGATGAAGATAACTTTCCTGTATGTGCCCTTTAGCCCTAAGTAGCCAGCATCTAATTTCTTCTTTGTACAACCATGAACACCAAGAAAGGATTAGGCAATCATTCATATACTAACAGATCCAGAAATACAGGCCCTGTGAGTGCACAACCCAATAAAATTAGACAATTAAGAAGGTAAGAAGGTCATGTTAGATGCAGATGCTGATTTAAGGAAATCACTTGGTACTAAGAACCAGTCTCAACAGCAGCTCTGAAGATTTTTGGCAGTGTTATCTTGTTTCCTTCTTTTTCTTCTTATTCTCCTACCCCTCTTCTTCTTCCTCTTCTTCCTTATCTGCCTTCTCCTCCTTCCTAATTATGATGATGATGCATAGGTCACAGAATTAGACATGGAAGACAAAAAAGGTGGTTTTGTCTTCCAAAGACTTAGTAAGTAGTTCAGAACTAGAACGCTGAGAAGATGGCAATTTGAATATAGTTGCTTTTCCTCCAACTAGTGACCCCAGTCTTTTGTCACATGGCAGCAAAGGCTTATGGGTATATGAATGAAAATGAGGCTGTGGGCTCTGTATGAGTCCTAGAGGAAACGATGCCAGGATCTCCCCTTGCCCAAAGACTACAAGCAGATCATCATTAGAAACCCCCAGGGCAAGAACAAACCAATAAATCAATAAAGGGAAAACTTGGCTCATAGAGATCTTGTGGATCCTAAGGGTAGAGGTTGATTTCAGCCTTACATGAATGTGTGACTTCTCTATGGTCCCAAGAAGGAACTGAATAGCAGTCTGTGTCTTCCCTGCCTCTGACGCTAACAGAATTTACAAAGACCAGGAAGCAGGGTATCTTCCTACCTACTTCAGTAGAAGACTTAGGGACAGCTTATCTCCACATAATGAGCTCAAAGAGAGGAGATCAATTTGCTTTCCACATCTATGACTGTGTCTCTTAGGACATTCCACAACCAACCCTGAAACCCACTGAGTCAACAAAGGAAACAAAAATATATCCAAAGGAAGAAAAAAGGAAATAAAAGATTTTCCAACTTAATTCTGTACATGAATGAAAGGAGAAGATGATCACTGTTGAGACTAGAAGATCAAATGCAGAAAATATCTCAAAGCATGGAGGAAAGATGTAAAACAATTAAAATCATGAGAGAAAGGACAAGTGACTTGAGGAGAAATCCAAGAAGGCTGGCATATTATAATGGGAGATCCACATGGAGAAAAAGGCACATAGAAGAAAAGCCAATAATTACACTTGTGAAAGGAGAAGATTTTTTTTTGGACCAACAGATACCTGAGTCTACAAATTGAATGGATATACCAAGGTCCAGGCTGGATTGATAAACACACACACGCATACACACACACCTAGCAATATTCTGGCAAGATTCTGGAACTTTAAGGAAAAACAAGAAAATTTATACAAACTTCCATACAGAAAGAATAAATTGCTTATTATAAAGAAAACAGAATCAGACCTCTTCTGTATCACCAGCAGGTAGAAGTTAATAGAATAACACCCACAGACTTCTGATAGAAAAGGATTCCAACTCAAAAATTTCTTGATTAGCCAAGACTTCATTTAGTTGTCATGATGATAGGAAAATACTTGCAGATATGTAAAAAGTCAAAGACTAATATCTACATTTTTCCACCTAAAGAAAATACTTAAGAAGAGACTCTAGCCAAACAACAGATTAACCATAACAGAGACTGCAGGATGATAAAGAAAGGATGAAATGGCAGTGAGCAACAAAACTTAGAGTAAATAGACCAATATAAAGACAGATATAGATATATAAACAAAATATACACAGAAAATCAAAGACTGAGAATGTTTAAATGTTGATACCAAACAACCTAACAGCTGAATATATAAGGCAAAAGCTGTAAGAAATAAAAGAAGACATAGAACATAATTATATTGGAAGACTTAAATACTTTTATTTCAGAATTGGACAAGTCAGATATATAACAAATGTGGGATGATATAGGAATTGAATAATACAATTAATAAACTTGATGTCATATCTATGTATAGAATCTAACATCCTTCCAACAAACAACAACACCTGTTTTCGTACCCATAGAATATTTACAAAAGTCAGTCATATTTGACCATGAAGAAAACCTTAAAAGATTCTAAAAACCGCATTCTCTGATCTCAATCCAACACATTAAAAACAAATACTGTAAACACAACCAAAACCTGGCCGGGCACAGTGGCTCACTCCTGTAATCCTAGCACTCTGAGAGGCCAAGGTGGGAGGATCGTCTGAGCTCAGTAGTTCGAGACCAGCCTAAGCAAGAGCGAGACCTCCGTCTCTACTAAAAATAGAAAGAAATTAGCCAAACAACTAAAACTAGAAAAAATTAGCCAGATGTAGTGGCAAATGCCTGTAGTTCCAGCTACTGGGGAGGATGAGGCAGGAAGATCACTTGAGCCCCGGAGTTTGAAGTTGCTGTGAGCTATGATGACACCACGACACTCTAGCCCAGGAGACAGAGCAAGACTCTGTCTCAAAAAAAAAATTAGGAAAAAGGGATGAATAAAGAAAAAAGCTAAAATTAATATAACAGAAAAGAAGTAAGAAGTACAAATAAATATAAACTTCACAAAAATTGAAGAAGATCTAGGCTGATTAAGAAAAAAACACTGGGCAAAAGTAGATAAAATTAAAACTTCTACAAGAATTCTAGAAAACTACAAATAGAGGAGAAATTCAAAGCATAATAAGAGAAACCCATGACAACAAATTGGAATTCTGAAGAAAATGGGTGATTTCCTAGTAAAAGCACAAATTACCAAAATGGGCCCTGGAATAAAGAAACTATAAATAGCACAGAAAATCTTGGAATGGTCATTAAAAATCTTACATTGGGAAAGATCCCAGAGTGACATGGGTTTAAGGCTGAGTGTTAGCTGACCTTCACTTAATTCCAATGTTATTTTAAATGGTCAAGGCCTAGAAAAACAAATGGGACTTTTCTCAATACATTTTATGGTATAATATCAAAATTTGATATAATTAACATATTCTATCTAATGTAAGATGCTAATGGTTATAAAATTCACATTATTTGATGTACCATTACAAAAGTACTTTCTTAGCACTTAAAATTTTTTTTAAATTTACCGAAAGCACTGCTTTAGGCTTATTTTAAAAGATTTTTACTATCTATCATTTTTTTGCATTGATTACAAAAGAAAATATCTTCATATTCAGAGTCTTACTCTTCTGAATCACTTTTTAATTCAAAGTTGCTGTCAGTGTTGTTCCATATAATATTGTCTTCTGCACCAAAAAGCATTGGTTCTATGACCTTTTCCAAAAGAAAGATCCATTATTGTCTCTGAGATTTTTTTCCCAAGCTGCTGACATTCCATTGGCAAATTCTGATGCATAGCTCTCTTGCTCTTGCCAGGAGGTGTCAATGGGGGGTTTCAGGCAAGTTTACACCCGCCGCCGGGCGATAGCTGTCATGACTTAGGCCTGGCCAATAGCAGTCATCAGCTGCATCCTGATTTCAGAGATAGTAAAGTGTGAAAAAATATGCTTCATGGAATCAGTGAAGTATGATAGTACAAAAACAGAAAACTATAGACTAATCTCACATACGAAATAGGAATACAAACCTTCTGGAAACAGTATTAGCAACCAGAATCTCGCAATGTATCAAAAGAATAATGACCAAACACCAGACCCTCAATTCTGAGGAGCAATTGGGCAATTAACAGGAAGAGAAATTGATTGAAGATACTGAAGCCATGACTAGAACAGTGCTGCTGTCAACGTTTTTTGTTGTTGTTGTTGTTTCTTGTTTTTTTTAAGAAAACAGTTAAGTATTTGCTTGGAGACTCGAGTTATAAACCTAGTTCAGTCACTTACCATCCATGTGACTTGCACCAACACAAGTCATTCCCTGGTTCCTGTTCCCTGGAATATAAGGAGAGCATACCTAAGGTCATGAGTCTGAAACAGTTTCTTATCCACCAAGAATCCAGCCCAGATTTTATATAGGATCTTGTACATGTCAAACCCTTAGTCAGGTAGAAAACTGGTTGCACTGCCCAATAAATCCTCCTGCTCTTTAATTTCACACAACAGTGCAGGGTCTAATCACAGCTCAGATAGAAATAAAACATTACCAGGTTCCCCTCCCCAACTTATTTCAAACAAATATGCATGTCCTGGGCTTTCTGAACTCCGTGTAAAAGCCTAGGTAGGCCTCCTACGCAATGGACTTCAGTGAGAGTCATGAGACACGGTGTTGATCTTGTTTCTACTGCCGCCTCGGAGCTTCTCACACACACAGACACTCTCTTCCTGCAACTTCTTAGTCTCCCTTTGATATTTATTTTTATTTAAAATCAATTTATATATGTTTATTTTCTTTTTTATTGTGGAAAAGTACACATAAGCTAAAATTTACCATTTTAACCATTTTTAATTGCACAGTTCAGTAACATTCAGTGCCTTTACATTACTGTGCAACCTGTTTACTCACCTTTTTCCATTTTTAAAAATAATTGCATAGTCGGGCGCGGTGGCTCACGCCTGTAATCCTAGCACTCTGGGAGGCCGAGGCGGGCGGATTGTTTGAGCTCAGGAGGTTGAGACCAGCCTGAGCAAGAGCGAGACCCTGTCTCTACTAAAAAAATAGAAAGAAATTAGCTGGACAACTAAAAAATATATACAGAAAAAATTAGCCGGGCATGGTGGCGCATACCTGCAGTCCCAGCTACTTGGGAGGCTGAGGCAGGAGGATCGCTTGAGCCCAGGAGTTTGAGGTTGCTGTGAGCTAGGCTGACGCCACGGCACTCTAGCCCAGGCAACAGAGTGAGACTCTGTCTCAAAATAAATAAATAAATAAATAATTACATGCTCTTAGTAACAAATTCAAATGGTACTTAAAGGTATAAAATGAAAAGTAAAAGTCTCCCAGTCATTCTCTCCAAAGGAACTTAAGTTTCTTGTGGATTCTTTTAGCAATATTTTAAATTTATATATCAATATATATGTGTACTTTTTTATATATGTAGTTTTTATTTTTAAAGATTTATACACATTGTGCTGCCCCTTGCTTTTTTCATTTAATAGAATGTCTAGGAGCTGTTTCTATGTCAACATATACAACTCTACCTTGTTCTTTTTGTTGTTTTTAAATGTGTGATTATGAGGTAATTGATTTAACAAGTATCCTATTGATAGATAGCATTATGTTGTTTCCAGTTTTTTGTGGCTATTGTTTCTTTTTCTTATTGTTACTGTTACTTTTTCTATTATTAAATACAAATATCATCCTTGTGCATGTAATTTGTCATACATTAGCTACTATATCTGTAGTCTCAATTCCTATCTGTGCAGGGCCGGGTATGGTGGCTCACTCCTGTAATCCTAGCACACTAGGAGGCAGAGTCTGGAGGATCACTTGAGGTCAGTAGTTTGAGACCAACCTGAGCAAGAGTGAGAACCCATCTGGACTACAAATAGAAAGAAATTAGCCATACAACTAAAAATATACAGAAAAAATTAGCCAAGCATTGTGGCGCATGCCTGTAGTCACAGCTACTCAGGAGGCTGAAGCAAAAGGATTGCTTGAGCCCAGGAATTTGACGTTGCTGTGAGCTAGGCTGATGCCACAGCACTCTAGCCTGGGCAAGAGTGAGACGCTGTCTCAAAAAAGAAAAAAAAAAAATTCCTGTCTGTACAATGGCAAGATTAAAGGAGATATGCCAGCAACTGGTTTATTTCAAATATTCTCTTTATTTACACACACACACACACACACACACACACCATGGCACCATGGAATACTATTAATATCAAATACTCTCTTCTTGGTAGAGTATAAATGTGACATGATTTTGCTTTTCTAATCATTGCTTTCAACTATGTGATGTTGAATGTCCTTTGGGCTCTTAAGGACATCTTGAGCAGATTCCATAACTTTCCAGTGCATTTAAAATTTCAAGGCTGATTCAAAGCTCTCCTCTTCTCTTGAGAAACTTGGAGAAGCTCTTTCAGTGGTGGAGACAGGGAGGAGAAATGGAGGTGAGGGGAAGGGCAAACACTTCTTGACTTTAAACCTCTCTTGTTGGCTGTGCCTGCTAGCACAGGCAGATGGTTGGTGTTATCTGTGTGGCAAGCATCAAGATGTTGAGTTCTTCGCAGGGGTCTTTAGAGGCCTCCCTCTCTGTTACACAGTTTCCTGATCTGCCTCCAGCTCAACCTCTTATATCCCACCTTCCACCCCATTGGATCACTGGGATCCACTGCATAGCTATTTCTCCCTGCAGTGGTGACCTTCTTGGATGGGATCCTGGCAAGATAAATCAACCCCAGATACTTTCTGTAGGGCTCTGTGAACCCTCTCAGCCATCAGGAGTCAGGTGTTCTTGCCACACCAGATGGTGCAGAGTAGACTGCTGCACCCTTTCTCCAGCTCTTTTTCCCATGTCAGCCAGACACAGGAGGATAAATCTGTGTGTGCCTAAGCAGACATTACAGAATGAAATGTCTGTCTCCCTTTCTCGTTGGCACCCCTAATCTTTATTAATGATTCTCTTGGAGTTCTCATTCACCTGGTTTCAGGAAAGGTTAAGTATCCCTCCTTCTCTCCCTCAAAGAAGAAAGGAAAAGCCCTTCACTGTGATCACTATAGTCTTCCCACAAGACTACCACTGACCACGACTCCCCAGTCTTCCTAAATGGACTCAGCATATTGCTGGGGTGGTGTGAGTGGCAGTAGTGACAGTTTTGTATTCTACAGGAACAGGAAGAAGAAGAAGAAACCAGACTTGGCATGCAAGGCTCCAATCCTCCTGCTATCATATGAGTATCTCTTTTGTACATGTTGAACTATTTTGTGGGGGCATGCTTGACTTCTTATAACTAGCTACAGAGTAATGTCTTGCCGCTCCCAGCGTGAGAGCAGGTATTACCAAAGGCAGTGGATCTGTCGTGAATGCTGGGCTTGCAATGGTAGAGGAGAAATCAGCATCCCTTGAAGCCAATGTTGAGGTGCTTAAGGAGAGATCTCAAGGGGAGTGCAATAAAAAATTTGGCTGGCCTTCGTCCCCAGTTCCTGTGTGGTAACCTCTAAATCCTTGGAATTTCCAGAGTGATCAGAGTGTCTTGTTATTCACCTGATAGTTTATGCTAAAGTGGTGACTCATGGTGGGCCCCTAGATCATTTATGCTAATGAGATGACTCAGGATAAGGACTAGCCATGCCAGAAAGACCAACCATGTGTTTAGGAAGGTTGGGTTTTAAGTGATGTGATATCAGCTTGACTTCCAGGAAAGGGAGAGGGGCTAGAAACTGAGTTTAACGATGTGGACAATGATTCAATCAATCATGCTTATATAAAGAGATCCCAGTAAAAACTCTGAACACGAAAGCTTAGGTGTGCTTCACTGGTTGGCAATACTCGGCACATTGTCACACACCAGTGTGCCAGGAGAATAATGCGTCCTTGAGGATGATGGAAGCTTTGGGTTCAGGACTCTCTCAGATCTTGCTTTTTGCCCCTGCCTTTTGTGATTCTGGTTTACATTCTTTTGCTATAATAAAACTGCAATTGTAAATATAGTGCTTTTCCTGAGTTCTCTGGGTCATTCCAGCAAATTATTAAACATGAGAGGATAGAGGGCACCCTTGACTTTATAGCCAGCTGGTCAGAATTGAGGATGGCCTGGAGACCCTTGAACTTGCAGCTGTTGTCTGAAGTGAAGGCAGTCTTGTGGAGGACTGTGCCCTTCACTTGGAAAGCTTTGGCCTTACTCTTGGCGGTTGATGTTAGAATTCATTATAGGGAGGAAGAATCTCTAGGCAGAAGTTGGGACTGTGAGGTCTAGTCACCCCTGACCTGAGAGAGTGTCTGCTTCCATGACACAAAGAGTTAAGAAAATTAATTTCCATTCATGCTCATTAGTGAAGAGTTGAGCAACCCTGTGACTTAGCAAATGGACTGTCCATCTGCAATGTTCTCCCATGTCTCTGCTCTAAAGACTTGGCCCAATGGGCTACTTCTGCATCCCAAGGGAAGATAGTAGGTTTGTCGGGGGCCGTAAGTTATTCAACTTTGTGAATACCTCTTTGAGAGGCTACAACAATGCTTCCCTATCACACATATTCACCAATAATAGTAATAGTAGTAGTCGTCACAATAATTTAATGGAACTGAGGAAGGTCCACATATGGTGGCCAAAGGGTTTGCGAATAATCTATCTTATGGATTAAAAAAGAAAAGATCAGGCCAAAACAAGGAAGACTGAAAGCAAATGTGATGAAAGTTTATGAAATCATGAAGGGTATGGATGAGGCAACCAGAGAGTGATTATTCCCCATTAAATTTAAAAGTATTTCAATCTTGAAGCAGGAAAATTTAACACAAGAAATATACACAGTGGGTAATGGACTAGAAGAATCTGTTAGTTTATGAAATGGTGCTGAAAATATAAAAAAAGTTTAGAGGAAACTCAAGAGAGATAAACCAAAATTGATTATTTCTTAAGGAAAAATAAAAATTTAGGGAATTTATCATAACTTTTAGAGGTCATGGAGCATAGTCAAGCGTTCATAAAATATGTACTGAGGATTCGCTCCAGAAGTAGAGCCCTCAGCTGAGATGAATGGAGATGACTCAGTCTCCTCTCCTGAAATGAGGGGACCAATTACATCAGACTTGTCTCAGCCCACTTAGGACTCTCTGAGGCTCACTTGGTTGCCCAGTCGTGCTGGAACTCTTTGACCTGCCCTCAGATGTCAGTTTACACACCCTAAAAGGAATCATTTTTGTCCTCACTATTGTGTCCCTGACAAACTTCCATTTCTACCAGCACTGTTGGGTACTCTGGTAGGAAGAGATCCTGGAAAAGTCTTGGCAATTTGTTCTTATTTATTGAGGAATCCAGCTCCAGGCCAAAATCGTATGTGTGATCTTTCAGGCCTGACCATAGGCAATTACTCGGCTTTGCCTAACATGTCTGATGGAGGAGAAGCTGCCCTCCCCACATAGCCCTTTCACTGTCAGCACATGGCAATTTTCTTGGGGGCATGGGGGTGTTGCCATCAGGACTCAGCTCTTCTCTTTCTGCACCTCAACCAGCCTTGCTTATATGCATATTTACATTCCCAGCCCTGGTGCCTTTATTCAGCGGCCTCCTTATTGGGAGCCTTGCTGATGCACTTTTCTCCACTCTGACTTCATACCTTCCCACTCCTAGCCCTTCCCACTCTCTGGGGAAGGACCTGGCCTACAGGTCCATAAAGAGAATAGAGACTTTTGTTCCAGGCTTCTTGCTAGTGAGAGGATTCTCTCCATGTGCTCTACATTCACCTGAAAAGTTTTCAAAATATGTACATCAACAACCTAAATACCCAGCATGAGGATTAGGCAAATAAATTTTGGTAAATTTATAAGATATAATACTATGCAAATATTTAAAATGATAATGGACATAAATGAAAACATATTTATTATAGGTGGTTCAAAGCAACATGTACTCTATATCTGCATTCATTTAAAAAAAGTATGCAGACAATAGTTATCGGTGTTCACCTCCATAATATTACCAACAGTTACCTCTGGGGGGTAAGGTTATGCATGTTTTATTTTTTTGCCTATCTGCATTTTCTAACCTAGGGTGACCATGTATTATTTCCATAATAAGAAAAAACAATAAAAGTTGTTATTTTCAATATACAAACTCCTCGAGGGAACAATTCTATACCTAGCAATTCATATTAAAGATAAAATTTTAAGTATGCATATAAGGATTTAGCTAGAGTAATGTTTATTGCAAGGTTGTTTATAATAGAGAAAAATTTAGAAATAACTCAATTTCTAGTGTTAGGGGATTGGGAAAATAAATTTTAATAGATTCATAAGTTATAATATTAGGCAACTAAATTAAATATTTAATGGAAATATTTAATATTTTATGGGAAAATGTGCATAATATATTCATAGGTTAAAAAAAAACAGGTTACATAATAGTGTATTTTCATACCCTTTGACCCAGCAATTCCACTTCTAGGAAATACCAGCACAAAGAAACAAGCGTAAATATCTTGATTGTGTCACTTCAGTAAAAAAATAGAGGGTACACAAATTTTATCAATGGGGAATGCTAAAACAAATAATGGCACATTCATATTACATACTACTAACAACTGTTGAAAAGAATGAAATAAATCTCTATGAGTTAACATGAAAAATGTGATATATTCTTAAGTGAAGATATATTTGTATAGAAAGATTATAAAGTACATTCTAAATTTTATATTTCTATACTGTTTTAATAGCTCTCCACAAGCATCTATACCTTTTATAATCAGAAAAAAAGATTAGAAATCTATGTAGTATGATATATTGTGTGTATTCATATGTGTGTATAATAGGCATAGCTCTGAAACAATATTTGTCAAATTGTTAGTGGTTGTTTCTGGGTGCTGGGATTAGAGCTGATTTTTATTTTATTGGTTCTGCTAATTTTATACTCTGAGATTTTTACAATAAATATATTATTTTTATAATAAGAAAACTTAAAACTGCTTTAAATTGAAAAACATTCAAGTTTTTAAAGTCAAGAGTTTGTGCACAGCTCCTGGATTTGTGCTGTGAAAGCCCAGTATAAGGCTTTCTATAGAGATATAAAGTAGATTCGTTATTGTTTGGGATGGGGGGTGGGCACTGGGGGAGGGGAAGATGGGGACTAGAACATGATACTAAAAGATAGGGGAGTTCTTTTTCTTTTCTTTTTTTTAAACTATTTTCTTTTATGCTTTATATCATTTTATGTTGGAGAGCATATGCTATAGTGGTCTAACAGAATTTTAAATTTCAAGAATGCTCCACAGCTACCAGAGCCATGCTGCTTTATTATTCCCATTTTCCAGATGAGGAAACAGAGGTTGGAGAGAACAAGTAGAGCATGTGTTGGTCACATGGCTCACAAGCAGTGGCCACAAGCGTGTCAGCCTCTGTGGTGCACGCCCTTCCTGCACTGAAACTGTGCCCGTTGGTTATGTTGGAGACAGGCTAGAAACAGTCTTTCTTCCCAAATGCCTCTTTATGATGTTCCTTTTTTGTAAATTGTGGAAAATACATACATAACAAAATTTACCATTTTAATAATTTTTAAGTCTACAGTTTTGTGGCATTAAGTACACTTGTCCTGCAACCATCACCACCGTCCAACTCTGGAACTTTTTCATCTTCCCCGAATGAAGCTCTATACCTATTAAACACTAACTCCCCATTCTCTCCTCCTGCCAGCCCCCGGCAACCACCATTCTGTGTCTATAGTTTTGATTATTCTAGGTATCTCATATAAGTAGAATCATATAGCATTTATTCCTTTGTGACTGGCTTATTTTACTTAGCATAATGTTTTCTAGGTTCATCCACGTGTCAGAATTTCCTTCCTTTTTAAAGTTGAATAATATTCCATTGTACACATATACTACATTTTGTTTATCCATTCATCCATTGGTGGACACTTGGGTTGCTTCTTTTTTTTTTTTTTTTTTTTTGAGACAGAGTCTCACTCTCTTGCCTGGGCTAGAGTGTCGTGGCGTCATCCTAGCTCACAGCAACCTCAAACTCCTGGGCTCAAGTGATCCTTCTGCCTCAGTCTCCCGAGTAGCTGGGACTACAGGCATGCGCCACCATGCCTGGCTAATTTTTTCTATATATTTTTAGTTGTCCAATTGATTTCTTTCTAATTTTAGTAGAGATGGGGTCTCACTCTTGCTCAGGCTGATTTCGAACTCCTAAGCTCAAACAATCCGCCCACCTTGGCCTCCCAGAGAGCTGGGATTACAGGCGTGAGCCACTGCACCCGGCCTTGGGTTGCTTCTAAATTTTGGCCATTGTGAATAATGCTTTTACAAACACAGGTGTACAATTATCTGTTTGAGATTCTGCTTTCAATTCTTTTGGGTTTATATCAAAAATTGAAATGCTGGATCATAAAGCAATTCCATGTTAAATTTTTTTTTCTTTTTTTTGAGGAGCTGCCACTGTTTTCACAGCAGCTGCACCATTTTATATTGTCACCGGCTAGGGTTTCTTCTTGAGGTAATAAAATTATTCTAAAATTGGCCAAGCATGGTGGCTTACATCTGTAATCCCAGCATTTTGGGAGGCTGAGCCAGGAGGATCACTTGAGCCCAGGAGTTCGAGGCTGCAGTGAGCTATGATCATGCCACTGCACTCCAGCATGGGTGACAGAGTGAGACCCCATTTGTGAAAAAAATAAATAAATAAATAAAACAAAGTAGACCATGGTGATGGTTGCACATATCTGTGAATATACTAAAAACTTTTGAATTGTAGAGTTTAAATGCGTGAATTGTGTGTTATGTGAATAAATAAATAAAGCTTTTTTAAAAAAGCAAAAAGACTTTTCATAAAAGGACTAAGGCTGAGCCCTTCTTAATATCCATCCCCAAGAAGGGCAGGACGACTAGCAACTCTCCCAACCTCAAAGGTCTGGCAGTTTGTATCAAGTTGGATTCCAGACATCTAGTTTCAGGGAGTCTGGTGCACTTGTTAAAACTCTGGCTGCATGGGGCCACAATGCATAAAACATTTGGTGGTGAATGTTCACCTTAATATCTTAATTATTCTTAATATAATGTGTACTCATGTTTCCCACAGGTATTCCCCTCTATATCTTGTTCCTGCTTGTTCCACAGACTCACAGTGAGGTCTAAGAGATGGGTTCTCTGCCAAGACTTATAATGGCAACTCTTTCCAATAGCCTCTCCAGCAAACTCCAACAAAAGATGTCTCTTACCTTTTTAAAGACTTGCTGGGGATTGAAAAGTTAACCTAAGAGTCATTTAGGTGTATGACTGTAACATGAAAAAAACCAACCTACAATATTCTGTTAATTAACTGTGACTCAGTCTCTCTGGTTCACACAAGATCAGTATCCACACATGTGACCAGAATTTTCCCACTCGCCTTATATGAAATTATTTAATTTGTGATCCTGAAACAGTTCTCACCCATCCTGTTATTAGAATTCTGGAGGGCATCTGCCCTTCTTCTTCAAAGATGATATTGTTGATGCTTTTTCACTTCGTTGGATGGATTTCTCACATTGACGTCTTTCATTTTTTTAGGTATACACCTAGTGTTTATATGAATATTCACTTTGTATCTCCAAGCTTCTTTCTTCATTTCTAAAATGAGAAGTTTAAACTAAAATATCTGCAAGATCTTTGCCAATTTTGATATTTTATTAATGTACACCACATAAATTATAGAGGAAGGTATTTATTTTGGGACACTTTTCCTTCTCTTAAGGAGGTTAGCCTCTATTGGGACCTTTTTTTTCTAGCTGGGGTCATTGACACTTAACCATCAGGCTCCACTGCCTCTGATTAGACCAGCTGTCAAGCAGCCACACACTCTAGTTCCAACCTACCTGTCCAGTTCTCTCCCATTACTCTCCCGTAACATCCCTCCAGTTTCACCAGCATGAGCTGCTTACCTTGAGCATTCCTGCCTCCAGGCTTGTGCTCATGCTATTTCCACTACCATTTCCCATCTCTGCCCTTGGAAAGTCTAACCTTCTTGGACCAGTTCAAGTGCCCTTTTCTTGGTGAGGATTTCTCCATAAGGTCCTTGAGAGCAGAAACCATAACTTATCGCTGCATCCTCAGCACCTGTCACAAATTCTAAAAGCACACAGTGATTCCAAAATATTTGATGATGATATCTCTATTTGAATTGTCATTATTTGTATAAATGTCTTATCTCCACTACAAAACCCCACATTTCTTGAGGGCAACAACATGTGCATAAAGTCTTTGATCTCTCCAGATTTAGCCCTATAACAAAAGCTAAAAGGAATCCTTCAGGCTGAAATAAAAGGACACTAAACAGTAACTTGAATCCACATGAAGAAATAAAGAGTACTGCTAAAAGCAACTAGGTGGGTAAATATAAAAGACAATATAAATGGATTTTTGTTTGTAACTCTTCCTTTATCTTATTTAAAAAGACAACTGCATAAAGTAATATATAAAACTGTGCTTATGGGTTTATAATGTATGAAATAATACAAACAATATTTGTATGGAAATAATAGCATAAGGGGGAAATGGAGCAAAATTTTTGTATATTATTGAAATTAGGTCAGTATTACTCTAAATTATATTATTTTAAATTCAGATGTTAATTGTAATGCCCAGGGCAACCACTAAGAAAATAACTAAATATATACAATTAAAAGAAACAGGGCAGATCTGGGGCTTTAGTGGATGAAATTAAGGTCAATACTTTTAAGACACTGCCATTTTAAAATTCAATATTCAAACTCCTCGGACAGGGTGTCAATTTGTTTCATTGTGGGTCATGCCGACTATTGTGGTCAGGAAAGTAGGGTTTCGAGATTGGCAGACCACTAGCATGGCATGAGAGTGACAGTGGAGGTGTTTTCTCAAAAGAGTGGATTTGGGGCACAAAGAAATACATGATGGCCACTAAATGTGGTAACCAGAATTTTGATTAATCAAAATGGTTTATTTAATGTGACCCTGCCAGATAATAATATATAGAATATACTATAAACACAACTATGTTTGTGAATGGGGCAATGTGGATTAATAGTGAGTAAGTGTGGGATTAGGGAGTACAATGGTGCACGATATTCTAGAATAAATTGTGAAATGCTGACATAGAACATTGGTTTCCTAAAGAAGTTTGAAACCGCAAAGACTATTTTTGTTTCCTAAGTGCTATATTGACTCTAGTTTTAAGACAAATGTGACATTAACTTGATGTCAACCTAAATAAGTTGTAATTCATTTAAAAAATTACAAACATAGTTAAAAGATAAGTGATAGATTGGGAAAAGTACTTGCAATACATACAACATATTAAGGAGTAACTTTCTATAATTACCATTTATAATATATAAGAAATTCTTGCACGATGGAAAAAAAAGACCAGTAACTCAAAAGATAAATGAGCTGAATATATGAATAAGCCATTTACAAAGCAAAAAGTCCTAGGGTATAAAAAAAAGAGAAAACATGAGGCAAAGACATAAAAAGTAACCAAAATGTTTGTACCCCCATAATATCCCGAAATAAAAAAAAAATTAAAAAAAAAACAATTATAAGTGGAAATAAAAAAAAGAGAGAAAACATGAGCAACTTCACTAGTAGTCAGTGAAATACTAATTAAAGAAACAAATTATCACTGTTCGTTTATTAGAATGGCTAAAATTATGCAGAGCAAATTGTTACAGCCTAGTAGATGGCAATCTATTAACATTTTAAATAGACCAATCTCATATCTGGTCACCAGTCCCTCAGAAATTAAAGTACCAGGGCATTTGGATATATATATAAGGACATTTATCACAACATTGATGGCAGCGGCAATTTTTTAAAAAAGAAGTTGAATATCATGGCTAGGGGAACTCTCGAATAAATTTTGGTATGTTCATGCTGTGGAACATTATGCAGCCTCTAAAATAAAAGAATGAATTTGAACTATACCAGTTTAATCAGAAGAATTTTTATGACTTATTGTTTAATGAGAGAAGCAAGAATCAGAGAAGTGTATATAATATCTCATTTTGTAAAACAATCACAAAAAATTCAGCTAGATTGGTAGATACAGATATGTTAGCATGGAAAAAATAACCTCTTAAATAGTCGGGAGTAGGGAAAAGTGGTAAGGGGGAGGTTCAGGTAAGCAAAAAAAGACTAGAAAAGGGGGTATCTAAAGAAAACACCATATGCACCAAATGATTCCATCTGTGCATATATGCATAGACATATGTATAAAGAGATGCACGAAAATATGATTACCAAAACATTAACAGTGGTTATTTCAGTATGTGGGGGTTTATTTCCTTCCTTACATTTTTGTGTATTTGAATTTTTACAATAAGCACACAATTTATATTCAACCAAAAAATGGTCACTTTTTCTAAAATGGGTGTGTGACTGATTACCTTGGGGGATGATGATGAGACAAAAACACATCCTGCCTTGTAGACCCTGACAGTTAGTGGGAATATATGGAAGGGCAGAGCCAGCTGTAGCATACAGCTGAAAACTTCATGAGGGCTATAACAGAGACAAACAGTACTGGGAAAGAGACATTAATTCATCCTACAGACCTGACTTGGAAGATCTGGAAGAACATCATTAAAGGAGAAGGCAGCTGAGTTGGATCTTGAAGGCTTGGGAGCAATTCAATAGGTAAAGACGGCGCTAAAGAGAAATCCAGGCAAAGGAAACAGAGTGAGCAAAGCAAGCAGAGGCATTAAAAACACAGGGTGGATTTAAAGACTGGTAATTGGCCCACCTTGCTATAACTGGAACACAGGTGTTGAGTGGAAAGAAGGTTGGAAAGGTAAGCTGCTTCCCAATTACGACCACATTACAACTGCACAGGAACATTACTACAGGTTTGGGAGCGGGGTGAAAGGGAGAGGATGTTTGCTTGTTTTCTCAGGAGAGTGCCATTCTTAAGTCTGTGTTGGTGGTGGGGAGAGACAGGAGGCAAGAAAACCAGCTAAGACACTATTAAAATGACTCAGCCCCAAATGATCAAAGTCTAACAAGAGTAGCAGTGTGGGCATGCAGAGAAGAGAACAGTTTCCAGAAACATTTTTGAGGTAAATATGGCAGGCTTAGGTGGAAGATGAAGACCATAATGCCTGACAACTGAGGGGTTGGGGACACTCCAATCTGAGAAAAAGGACATGGGGATTGGACGTGGGGACCACATTGGGAGAAAGTTTCCCATATCTTGCAGAATATAGAGGGAGTGATGAGAATAACAGGCCAAGAGCCCAAGGGAATTTCAAAGTAAAATAAAAGCCCTACAGAGATCAGAAGGGCAAATCCCTAATCTAAAACTATAGAACTGAAGATCTGATTCTGGACTCTGAAGTCAGCTGTCCCAGGGACAAGATGGACTCACAAGCTTTCTTAACTCAAGCAGCCCCCAGGGAGGAGATAAAATTAGACCTCCTTAGTTTCTGCAGGTTCCAAATGAAAGAGTCTGGATGTATAGAATGAGAAATCTGGAAAGAGTTCTGGGTAAAATCTCAGACATAATTCATGCAAAAATCTTGGCTATCCTTTATTTCTCTTGTTTTCCCCCTCAGTAGAATCCTTTCTGTGAAAAGAAGTGTTTGGGTACGAAAGCATGTAAAATATCCAAGACTGTTGCTACTGTCTAGTTGGAATGGGGTCAGCCTGACCTGGCTTCCCCCTTACCCTTCTTTACAGCCAAGCGTTTCCTCAAGGCAGCCATAAAAATGTGGGATTTCTCAACAAGCATAAGTCTGAGGTTTTAAAACAAAATAAATGAAAATATGAAAAATCTAAGTGCATCAGGCCCATTGGCTCACCACCTCTAATCCCAGCACTTTGGGAGGCCAAGGTGGGAGGATCACTTGAGGGCAAGAGTTCAAGACCAGTCTGGGCAACATAGTGAGACTCCGTCTTTAAAAAATCTTTTTCTAAAAAATTAGCCAGGAGTGGTGGCGCGTGTCTGTAGCCTCAGCTACTTAGGAGGCTGAGCAGGAAGATCGCTTGAGCCTAGGAGTTTGAGTCTGCAGTGAGCTATGATCGCGCCACTGCACTCCAGCCCTGGTCATAGAATTAGACACTGACCTAAAAAAAGGAAAGAAAAAAGTCTAAGTGGATTCTCAGGACCCTTTCCAGATCTCTCACTCTATGACTTCTCATTAAGGGTGTCTGAAACAAACATCTCACACATTTTTAAGGGGTGGATTGCGGGCTGGGCGTGAACATCGTGTTTGTGGCCTCCTTGTAGCATTCCTAGAAAAAGTAATCTTCTGGTCTTCTGATCTTTCTGATTATAAAATAAATACAAACTCAACGTAAAGAATTGGGAAACCCCAGAAAGCATAAAATAAGAAAACTAATTGGTAACTCCATACCAGAAATAAAAATGAGCATTTGCGGGGAATCCTTCCCGTCTCGTTACTGGGGCAGTTTGGGACCGGAGCCTGAGTCTCCGCAGTCCCAGGCCCCCCAGCCGCTGGCCCGAGGCCGGACAGGGGCGTTCACCGCAGGAGGTTCCCGGAGGAGGCGGTCGGAGGCGGGGCTGCCCCAGGGGACTCTCGGGCCAAGCTGGGAGAAAGACGTGAGGAGGTGGAGGAGCCGCGCGGCGCGCAGAGTCTGCGGGTCCCGGAGCCGTCCAGCCTGGTCCAGGCGCGCCACGCGGGGCGGTGCCAGGGGCGGGGCGGGCAGGCGCTGCCCAGCCAGTGCCGGGCCAGGGGCGGCCCCGCGCCACGCGCACTGCGCTCCGCCCGGCGCCGCGGTCCGGCGGCCTCCACCACCAGCTCCCGGCGCGGCGATGGGCGCGGTCGGTGTCTCTGCCCTGGCGCGCTCCTTCCAGCCCCGCGAGCCCCGGAGACGCCCGGGGACCGCGGACCTCCCGCGGACAGCCTCGGGCTTGGCGCTTCTCGGCCGTGAGGTGAGCGCAGCGCCCTGGAGGATCCCGAATTCGGGATTGTGTAGGACCTCTCTATGGACACTATATATCCACGAAACTTCAGACACTTAATTACAAAGTAAAAAGTGGAAAGGGGGAAGGCGCTTTTTCTTCTCTCCTCGCTGGAACCTGAGCGGTTTCTTTGGAAACGGTAAAGAAACTCTTAGAAACTTGAGGCGATCGTGGGGTCACTCATCAGGGATGCGAGCGGCAATTTCAGAAGAGAGAGGAGAGTACTGGAATTTGGTGTGAAGAGGGGCCTTGGCTGTTAGCTGAGTAGGTGGCAGTGCTGAAAAGGAGAGATCCTTCCCAGAGCCTCCTCACTGAGCAAGCGTGTCCCCAAATCTGCCTTGCTTGGGCTCGTTCACCCCCCTGGGTGCAGAGTGGTGGGCAGGATGGCTCCCCTTATGGGGACTGTGAAGTCCCCATAAGAGACAGTTTTATTGCGCTGCGATCTGTTGAACTGCCTCGCTTCTGGGCACAGGGGACTTGCCTGGGAGCTGCAGCATCCTTTCACCCTGGGCAGCAGCCCTTTCCAAGTTAGCTCTATGGGAAACTAGAGGCCTCTAGTTGGAACTCTAGGTATCCCTGTGCTACTGCAGAATATGAACCTTGAGGTTTTTCTTTAAAATCGAGTTCTGTTGTTAATGTTTCCAGATAGAAATCTGCAGGAAGAGAAGTCATGGCATGGTATAACCCTTTGTTGGTTTTCTAGGTACATGCACGTGTGAATCATAGGCAAATTACCTCCTAGCCTACAATGGCTTTCCTGGTGTAGTTCTTTAAACCAGGATATAGAGGATAACATTACATTTTTGCATCCCTAGGTGAAAAGGAAAGATTTTCACGTGGGAGCTAAGAACTGGAAACATTGTAGATATAGTTGTGTTAGGCACCAAGGCCTGTAAAGAAAAACGAATTTTTCTCCACCAATGGCTCAATTCTGCACAGAGGTCTCCCAGCAGGTGGGGTAGCAGCAGCCAGGCTTGCAAAACAGTAGCTTCTTTCCTTGCTGCAGATAAATGGCTGAGGAAACACTTGCATATGTGTTAAGGCAATTTGAATCTGAACAGTAAAGTGCTTTGGAAGGCTTTGCTTGAATTAGGGATCTCTTGGGAGGAGTGGAGGTGGCTCTCTGGTCCCCACCACCAGCCTGATTCCACTTCAGGGCCACCACTGTCTCTGGAGTGTTCCCTCCATTTCCCCTTCTCTTCCATCCCCAGCTTTTAGCTTCTCCTTTTTCCCCAACAAAGTCTAGAGGTGAGCCTGGTCAGAGGCAGAGTTATGGGAGCCTGGGGAAAGAGAACTTCCAGTCTGGTGAAGGCACAAATGTGACCTAGGAGAGCCCCCAAGGGGTGGGTGGCATGAAACAACTTCCAGCCTAGAAGGCTCTCAAGAGAGTGGAAGAATAAGAATTGAGGGAAAGGGATTCTCTGGAACGGAGCATAAACATGGAACAGTTTATTGCCTGTTGAGAGTTTTAATATTTCCTTTTTCGTGTTTGACACCATAATGGCGTTTCCAGATGGGATAGGAGAAGGATGAGGCCTTCTCTGGAAAGTGCCCCCTCTCCCTGAATTCCCATTTTATTCCATTCCTGTGTAGGTTTTCAGAGAGTAATTAGGGGAAGGGGAAGAGAGGAAACGAGCTCCAAGGCTCTGACATACCACAGTTCTAATAGAATGTAGACTGACTTAGATTTGAGAGTTGAAAGGAATGTTTTGCATTTAGTTAAAAATCAGAGCTTTTATTTTGCAGAACGGTGTTGAGAACCACAACATTCATGTGTAGTTGTTGATGAATTTTGCCTGATAAAGGATACAGATTCCTATCTCGTTTTTTTTCTCCAGCATTTTATTACGAAAAATTTTAAACATACAGAAAAGTTACCTAGCTCTCTTTTTATAGACTTATAATTATCTTAAAACATAAACTTGTTAATAAGAATCAGAGTTTAGCATCAAGACGTATGTGATCTGGTCCTGGACAGAGCTTGAATCATAATAAGGTAGTTAGAAAATAGATGTGTGAAGGATATTAAAAAATATTTTGAGGAAAAAAATATGGATCATATTCTTCTGACTCTCCCAATTGCCTCCTTTTTCCCATTCTTAAAACATTAGTTGAATTATATCAGTCCCATGCTTAATACCCTCCAACGGCTTCTCGTCACACTTTGGGTAATGTCCAGCTCTCCGCCAGGGCTTCCCAAAGCCTGGTGTCGTCTGGCCTGTTTGACCGCGTGTTCTGTCCCTCTCCCCTCCCCTTCCGTGCTCCTTGCTCTTCCTGCTGCCTGAACACTCTTCCCTCAGGTACCGGCACTGCTTTCCTCAGCTCATTCGAGTCTCTTTTCAGATATGACCTTCTCAACGAGACCTTCCCTGACCACTGAATCTTAAACAGCTCTTGTCACTCTGACTCTGGTTTATCCTGCTTCATGGCACTTGGCACTACCTGACACTACACAGTTTATCTATTTCCTTGTTAATTGTTATCCCACACTCTAATGTAAACTCTGTAAGGACAAGGAATTTTTTTGTTTTATGTACAGCTGTGTTCCTGTTTGGTGTATTAATAAGCAATTAATAATTGTTGAATTATTTAGATAATCAGGTGACACAAAGAAGGCATTGGTGCTCATAAGGGTGGCAGAACCCTGGTAAAATACTAGAAGTCCTTTTAGGTAATTGGAGTTAATCAATATTTTACAGGTGAATGATGATCCTGGAGACCAGTGGCCTCTTTTATCCTCACAGTGCTTCTAAGCTGAATCCTGTGCTGGAAGCTGGGCCAGTTTTGACAAACCCACATCCCAAACAAGATATTAGATACTTCAATCCCAGATCTCTCCCTCTGCCTCTGTCTAGTCACCCCCACTATCCAGAAGCAGCAAACTTTGTTCTGATTTCTGTGATCATAGATTAGTTTTGCTGGTTCCTAAACTTCATATAAATGCAGTTACACAGTATGTACTCTTACGTTTGGCTTCTTTTCGTTCAACATAATGTCTGTGAGATTCATCCATGATGTTGAGTACATCAGCAGTTTATTTCTTTTTATTCCACAGTAGTATTTGTTGCATGAATATAGACCGTGTGTTTATCCATTCTCCTATTATTGATGGACACTTGGGTTGTTTGTAGTTTGGGGCTGTTTTGAGTCAAGCTGCCATGAACATCCTTATAGTGCCTGCCTTATTTTGATTCCAGGATGCTTTATTTACAAATCTTCCTTGTGCCTCCAATGCTGAGAGAAGCCTGTGACCGATGTGGCAGCCTTCCTGCAGCCCAGCCAGCACCCTCCTCTGGGAGCTGCCCTGCCTCCCACTTTAGAGGGAGAGCAATTGGAAAATGAGTGTCTATGCAATTCAAGGGAGCCCTGGGATACACTTTAAGTGCTTTTAGATCCTTGAAAGAGACCCTGTAGAATGCCTGCTACCATTGCTGTTGTATTTCCCCACCCTCCTCAGTTCTCCATCCCAATACAAGCTGACTCTAATCAGCCTCTGAGCACTATGCTACTGAGGAGTTTAAATATTTATAAGCAAGAGTCTTGTTCAGAGCCTGATAAAATATTTATGTGTTTCCATGGGGCATTGGTTTCCATCCAGACTTCTCGAGGTGTTTTTCTGAGATGCTTGTCATAATCGTGAAGTACTCAGAGATAGATGATACAGCCTGAGAACACCCGTGTTATTGAACCCCACCTTGCAGAGCCCCCTGCTTTCTGGGGACAGAGAAGAATGAACACATAGGAAAATGGGCACTAATAGTGTCTGGATCAGGAAAAAGACTGCACATGCTCATGAAAATGGCTTCAGAAAAGAAGGGCCTGGTAATATAGTACCCATGAAGGTGTGACTGCTGAGAGGATAATGGAAAGCACTTGTTGGAATGAGGAGGGATTCATTAAGATGGGATGCATTCGTTCCAAATAGAAGAATGGAGGAATCAGCACTGCGAACGGCACGGTTCCTTCCACACTGATGTGGACGGGGCCTGTACGAGACAACTATGCCGCGTGCTGTAATGAAGTTATCACAGCCTGCTATTAGAGTGTGCGGGCAGGAGTGGAGGCTAGCCAGGGTTTCCAGGTAGAGGGCAGAGAGCTGTTCCAGGAGGTCATTATTTTCCTCTGAGGAAGAAGTGGCTTTTGAGTCAGGTTCTAAAGGAGGTGTGCCTCTTTGACTGGCAGCTGTGGTGTGGAAGGGCCTTTCCAGAGAGACAGAATAACTCGAGAGGATATTTGAGTCTGGGCCACAGTGCCAGTGTGGAGTGAGTAAGGTCAGAAGAGGGCGAGGGGAGGTCACAGCCGAGTTGCCGTAAGAGATAAAGCAGGAAGCTAAAGGCCACGGGAGGTTTAGTCTGTTTGTTGGAGGGAATCATGTAACTTTTTTTTATTATTATTATTATTCCAAGGTATTGTGAGGGTACAAACATTCTAGTTACACTTTATGTCTTTGCCTCACCCAAACGCAGGTTAAAGGCATGGAATCATGTAACTTTTGACCAGAGACTGGGTCAGATTTTGAGCAGTTTGGGGGAGGAACATCCAGCCAAGCAAGACCTTGAGGTATGGATATGTCCAAGGCACTTCTAGAATATTCTGCTATGTCCAATCCAGTCTAAAGACGGTTCAGTCTAGTCTAAGAGAGGTAAACCAGAGGAGGTCAGATTCATGCAGTACACTCCGAGGACTGACCAGAAGCTGGTCTCACCAACCACCTTCCTGCCCCCGGCACACATGCACGCAGAGGGCTCTCAGTCAAACTGAGCCCCAGGCTGCGTGCTGCATCCTCCAGTCTCCTTCGTGACTGCTTTGCCTCGGTGGGGGAGTTGCGAGGATCTGAGTACCCCTTTATTACCTGAACCAAAAGCGGGGTCAGTGGACCTCGGACATAGATTGCCAGGCAACAGGGGACTAAGCAATGAGGCTGGCAGACCCTCCCCATACGACCCAGGCCTGCCTTGACCAGGCCACCAGGCTGTGGCTAGAGAGGTGACCAGGGAGTTGAGGTCTTACAGATTGATATCCATAGACAGGACCAGCCACCGTGTTCCATGTGTGTTCTCCCTCCAGGCTGCGGGTTCCTATTCAAAAATGCCTCATGATGAAAATAGCGAGATCGGGAGGAGCGTTAAACCTGTCAGGCGTCTATTCCTTATGCTTGTCATCGGGAAGAGATGATTGTGGAAATCATGCGGAAGTCAGTCTTCAGTGTCTCAGTGAGGAGCTTTGCATATACATAGACTAGCCAGAAAACTCTGGGGTTCTGATGAGCAGAAGGGATTTCTTGGGGTGAGGACAGGAAAGGGCAAGGGAAGGCCACATAGAGAAGCTTCATGATTCTGCCCAGAGCTCTGTGGGTTGGAATTGCTCTCTTGCTGCCGAGGGTAGCATGGGTTCCAGGGTGACCTTGGGAACCCCAGGGAAAGTGTGCTCTGGGTCTGCCCCTGGCCATCCTTATGCCGGGATGTCAGACAGTCTGCACTACCACCAGCCCTCCATCTGGATTTTCTAAGCGTAACTGGAAAACCTTGAGAGAGAAAGCAGATGTGAATGTCTTAACTAGGGAAATGCTACGGACCTGAAGGTGTAGTCTGGGTTGAAGGTGCGGTAAGGGCCTGAAAGTATTGGTCTGGCAAGACTTCAGACCAACAAGGCCTTTCTTGGCTTTAATCTAAGATATTCCTGATTTTCTGTGTGAGGTGGAGTCTCTAAGGGTCACATTAGCCTTAGTCTTTCCTCTGAACAGGTGAACAGGGTGCATGCTTAAGTGAGTGCCTTTTTGGATCAGATATTTTGATGATTCTGTCATTGTGCCAGAGCCAGTGATGCTTTTGGATGCTTCTTGGATAAACCCAGAAGATCAGAGTAAAGAGAGAGAGGGAAAGATGATGGCAGGAGACAGAAAAGGAAAGAGAGTAGTGATGTGCTGAGGTCGTAGGTACCCAATTACTTACCAGTGAGAAACTGGAATGAAAGAAGATCAAATACCACCCATGGGAATTTTTACAAGCAAATATTGCTCACTTCCAAGGCGACTGTGAGGAGAAAGGAAAGGAGGAGACACAAAGGCTGCTGTCACAGTCAGTCTGAGGAATATTAATACACGCTTGACACAAACACATAGCTGTATCGCAATAGCACCGGTCCCAGCAGGAGTGTTCTGTCCAGACCCCTCTTTGACATTTCCGTACATTCTTTCATGTTGATTCATAGTATTAGGTATATTTAAGAGACATTCATCTGCACTTGCAAAGATACGCAAATTCAGACTATTTAAAAGGGTGAACAATTCCAAAATATTAGTGGTGAGATTATAAATGATGATTTTATTTTTTCATCTTATCTGTATTTTCCATGATTGTATAATGAGCATGGATTTCTAAGATAATCAGGAAAACATTAAGGAAAAACTTATTAAGAGACTAAGTAAGGAAACAGAGGAAGAGGCATGGGTGGGGGAGAGTACAATTGTAGAAAAGAAAAAGATGGTGGAAGATAAGTTGAACACTTTAAAAAGTTAGTTCTTCACACAATGCTAGCTTCTGCTTTTTTTTCTTTATTATTGAATATCATATGTCTATTGCCCCCAGAAGATCTGAAAGCATCTGTTAGCATGAAACCAAATTGCAAATACCATGCCAAGTATCCCACCTCCAAGGCATTGCCTTGGTCAGTGCCATTCTGTGGATAACAGTTGGAGGGCCCACAGGTGGCTTCCAGTGGTGCTCAGAGTATCTTCCAACAAAGGGCTAACACTGAACACTCAAACCTGGGTGGCGGCATCTCTCCCACAGATTTTAATATTTATTCCTGCAGAGGCTGGGACAGCTTTGTGCTTCTCATCTCTGGAGTATGGAAGAGAAGCCAACAAAGATTGTCAATAGTTGGAGTAGTGAGATTTTCTCAGACAAAAGCCTGTGCTATTTTCATCCATGCCTTTGCTGGCCACTCACTGGCTCAGGCAGCCCCTTGGGAAGTTCTGTGGCTGAGGCTTTGGAGAAGTAAATACAGTTTTTGTTTCACAGCCACCAGCCTTTTCCAAAGGCACTGTCGATTCCGTGCTTTAATTGGCTTCTGTTGAGTGTGAGTGACACTAGGTGAGCCATCTATCTAGGAGCAGAAGTTGCTGTTTGCCTTTGCCCACCAGGATCAATTTAAAGCAAATGTCAGAGAACCACATACCCACTGAACTCTGGGGTCTGGCATTACTTGTAATTATAAAGTCTCAATAAATCCTTTTTAAAATTTAACTTTATTGCATTTTTAAATTATAAAATTACATGTAACAAGTCTAACAAGACTGCAGTATATAAAGAAAATATTACTAATTTCCACCTTCTCTCCCCTCCATCTGACAAAACCACTATTAAAAGTTCGGTGAGAGGCCAGGTGCGGTGGCTCACGCCTGTAATCCTAGCACTCTGGGAGGCCAAGGCGGGCGGATCGTTCTGAGCTCAGGAGTTCGAGACCAGCCTGAGCAAGAGCGAGACCCCCGTCTCTACCAAAAATAGAAAGAAATTAATTGGACAGCTAAAAATATATAGAAAAAATTAGCCGGGCATGGTGGCGCATGCCTGTAGTCCCAGC
>CAUYSK010092497.1:0-21528 GCA_963575035.1 Avahi laniger | reverse complement strand
ACCTGAAATCCAGGTTTATAGATTGCCAGGCTAACATTCTTTCCACTCTTTAGCATGGAAACTGTTACTATAAAGGATGAACTAATGCCTTTTGCAACAATTTGGATGGAACTGGAGACCATTCTCCTAAGTGAAGTATCTCAAACACTGCATGTACTGTTTATTAAATTGGAACTAACTGATCAGCACATATGTGTACACAGGAAGGTAAAACTCACTGGAAATCAAGCATGGGGAAGGGGAGGAGGGGAGGGGCAAAAAACCTACCTAATGGGTACAATGAACACCATCTGGGTGATGGGCACACTTATAGCTGTGACTCAAGCATTACAAAAGCAATCCATGTAACCAAAAACATTTGTACCCTCTTAATATTTTGAAATTAAAAAAAAGAAAAATTTTAGTAAAAACCGTGTATATCGAATCCCTAAAATTCAGAAAATTAAAAAAAAAAAAACAAAAACTCAAACTTTTCACCCTGTATAAGGTTAGAATAGAGAAGTAGGAGATAACTGGGATCATGTCTGGAAGAGACCGAGGATGTCTCTCTGACAGAACATGCCCAGAGTCATTACAACTCATAATTAATGATTTGCACATAAGTAGATATTAGACAAATAAATCCTGCTTATACCTTGAAAGAACACTAAGTTTCTTCATATAATCATATAAAAGATTCTAATCAAGGAGAGATAAGCCCATCAAGTCACTGATGCAGCATTTTTTCAGCCTTAGCATGTTAATTTTAGATCTCTTAGGCTGTACCTATAAACTGTATATTTGGATTAAAATTTGTAACCAATTTAGTCAACTATTTGGGCTGACTTTTTTTCCTGAATATTGTTTAAAGTTGTTAGAAATAGTAAAATCCATGGGATTTAATTTTACTATTATTAGTAGCATCTCCTAAACACATATTGAAAATTGGCCCACATACTTATAGGTAGGTAATTATAAAGTTGGCTTCTCCACTTGCAGAGGCAAATAACCAAACGATATGCACTAAAAGAGGAACTGTATAAAAAAGTCACATATGCAAGATGTAATAGACTGGTCTGTGATTAAGCAAGCCTCAAAAAAAAGTTACTAAAAATAAACCAAGGAAGCAAACAACACAGTTGTTATGGAAATGTGTTTGAATCACCAAAAGCAAATGAAAGATCCTTCCTATTTGCCAAACATTACCGCTCAGACTCCACTGCACAGTACAAGTCCGTACAAATCAACATCATAAAACATTATATGGAATGCAGCACCAAGGTAGACCTCCAAGCCAGTGCAAAACACTGAATAACAGTAAAGTCCCCACTGGTAGTTGATTACGAAGTTCTTTACCTGAAGAATCTAATGTCTTAATCCATTTTGAATTCATTTATTTATTCAACAAATATCTAATAAGCACCTGACAAGTAGGATTTGAAGCACCAGAAATTTAAAGACAAATGACATTTTTTGTATATTACCCAGCTTAGAACTTAAAAAAAGAAAGTCCAGATCAAGTTTGATTTTAAAGAAATGGGTAGATAAGGAAATGAAAATAAAAACATCCATGTTTAGCTGAGGTAGATGTCAAAAGCCCTCACTGTTGAGTAAAAGCTAAATGTATAATTATACAGGAAAAAAACAAACAAACAGGAAATGTAAACGTTGCTCTAACAGACTAGATCTAAGTTTCAGGGGTTTAATAGGAAATATAAGCAGTAATTTCATCATGGCTAAGCAGGAAATATATGATTAAAGACAGGTAAGCTTCTGTCTAGATTCCATGAGAAATAGGGAGAATGTGAGAAAATGAATAAATGTCGCCCTAGGTCTATACTGGGGCATCCACGTAGAAAACTAGTCATGGCATCATCACAGATGATCACCCCCTTACATAGGGACTCGGGCATCTCAGAAATAAGGTAGATTTATTCCCACCCCATTCCTTACCCCAACAGGCAGTACCCAGACAGAGTCGACATAGAAATATGCAACAGATCAAGTGGGACATGGCAAAATGCCAAATAATATGAAATAACAAAAGGTTCTGGGTCATTCTCAACCTCTGAGAATCAAATAAATAAACATTGCCTATCTGTTTAGCTCCAGAAAAGTGAAGGACTGGCATGTGTTTGGCAATGCAGCTGACCTTGTCTATCTGCAAATGAAAGATTCTGAAAGGTTTCTTTAGCTTTTAGGGTCCTGAACTCCCAGCTCCCAGCTCCTAAATGATGGCAGTCAACTATTTCTTAATCTCACCAAAAAAAAAAATCAGACCAATTCACTCACATTTATCTGACTGCAAGTTTCTGCAGTTCTCCCTGAGGCACCACCATGCATTGCCAGAGGAGCACAAACTAAAGTTGGACAGCCTGGGTCAGAATCAGGACCAACCTTGCGGTTTGTGTGATCTTAGAATCTGAGTTAATATTGTGAAAGCCTCGATTTTCTCATCTGTCAAAGGGGAAAGTTAGCAGGAACTATCACAGGGATTGTTGTGAGGCTTAAAAAAGGTTACTACATGTTAAGAATTCAATACCTTTGGCCATGATTAGCACACAGTGTCCTCAGCAATAGTGAATGTGGTGCCAGTGGTCATCATTGGCCTGAAGACAAAGTGTAGTCAGTGTGGCATTTTTAATATTTTATTGTCATTCTTCCTAGGCTTTTTCTTAAATGCATTCAGATAATTGATTCATATGTATTATTTAGCTCATCTATGCCAGATGGCCCCCAGAATGGTCCTGTGTGGTCTCTCTAAATGTCCCTTTTCCCCTGCACTGACATTAATATCTAGGATTATGTCTAGATAACTCTTCATGAGTTAGGCTCTGAGTAAGTCAGTTCCTATTTAAGCACTTCGTTTGATTTCCAAGGACAGCAGATCCCACAACTGAATCCTCACCACCAACATCATCCAGTAGGGGCTCGATCAGCGTGTGTCCTCAGGGCACTGCCCTGCACAGCCAAGCTGGGGGAAAAGTGAAGTAACAAGTAAATGATTTTGAGAATGCTTCCAAGAGCAGTGAAGGCTTCTAGACCCAAGGGAACCTGTTGGCCATGGTTGACTTGGTTTCCTTCTGCACTGACTGGCGCCTGGTGCCGGACTATTCCTGAACCCACAGAAAAGATATTCCTATAAGGCACCTTAATGATTCCTTGATGTGTGCTCAGAATGCACACATTATGTCCAGTATATAATAATTAATTATATTTTCAAATTATCAAGCCGAACATAGCTATCAAAGTAAAACACAAACAAAAAATATTAGTCTTTTCAAGTGAGAACAAAACTATAATAAGAAGCAGAGACATCTTTCCTAACCTCTTGGGTACCTTTCTATAAGAATTTTTCATCTGTTCAGCCTTGAGCCTCAATACATCGTGATTTTGAAATCTTACACAAAGTTTAGATAAAGATCCCAGGGCCATTATTATAGCTTGAATTACTGGTGCTTAAAATACAGAATTAGAAACTGTCAAATCCTGAGTTTGTCTAAATCGAGACCAAACAGTATTATGAAAACATGGTAAAATTGACCCAATTGTCCGTCTAACCTGAGGCATTCTCTTCAGTCCTTCTTATGCAGAGAGTTTAAGGACTATTTGATGGTTATGAATCTATCCTAATGCTTCCACACACCCCAAGCTATTATATCTTCTATTTCTAGCCCTAATGATCCTAGAAATTGCTATTAAGAACATCATGCCCAAAAGAGAACTGACCTGAAGCAAATACTTTACAAATGTGCTTCTTTTAAGAATTGTCAGAGTAAGAATTAAAATAAAGCACAGGTGTGTCTACTAAAACATCATAAAACATACTCCAGTATTAGCAACGTATGTTTGCTGTTATAATCAAACAAATGTTCTTATAACGTAAAGACTAATAGAAGTCCGTGGGTTCCAAATGGAGACATACATGTTTTCCTTCAGCCATTTCTCCCTGAAAATAAAAATACATATCCAAACATTTGTGTGCTCTTTCAATAACAGCACTGTGAATCCAATTTCCTGAACAGTCTTGTTACATGTTGGTAAGATTGGTATATTTGCATTTTGTCTGTGGATAACCAAAGGCCAAGAACAGGCAGCTATTCAGGTAAGACAATTGGCTAATGCGGAAAGTAGAATTCTCCAGTACAGCTGGGAAAGCTCATTAAAATAACCTGAGAGTAGGCCAACCTCACTGCCTCACTACACTGGTGGTTCTCAAAACCTGCAGTGCGTAAAAGTCACCTAAGAATCTTTTAAAAACCACAGATTCCTGGGACCCCGCCTCCTTGAGATTCTGATTTAAGGGCCTGAGGAGTAAGGCCCAAGAATTTGCATTTATAACAAGCGCTCGGGAATATGATTAAAGGGTGGGAAATAGGGCCTTCAGGCAAGGGCCAAAGAATGAGCTGTTTAGACAAAAGAGAGAGAGGATTTCATTTTTTCCCAAGTATCATATATATATGGTATATATAGATTATAGATGATATTTAGATAATAAAAAAATATCTATTTCCACCAGACTGGACAACTTTGAATTGCAACAGAAGACATTTAGATAAGAGGGACTAACTGACAGCCATTATGTTAGTTGGCTAATTATAATAAAGAATGGGAGTTAGAGATATTTCCTCTGGAAGGATTATAAGAAGAAAGTATCAGGAGTTCGTTTTCAGTTTTTTAAGAGTAGGGCTCTCTGGAAACAGGGAAGACAAGCAAACTGCCTAGAAAGCTTTATCACCTGATTCTGCCATTATTTTATGAAAGGCAAAGGCATCTTTCCAAGGACTTCTGATGTTACTGTAAAGCTTCTCCCATGCGTTGGCCACATGACCCCAGCATTGTGTACACTGTTCTTCCTGCTCTTGCCCATTATTATTTATACCCGTGAACAGTCGAATAAGGTGCAAAAGAGTCAGTATCAAATTAGTTCTAAAGAAACTGGATTTCTTTTATCTAGATGCTACATAGGGGAAAAAGCTAGCTTTACGTATACTCTTGCTATTCTTAAACCCAGAATGAGAGATCTCCAGAATTCAGAATCGCCTACCTCTGCTTCCAGGAAACACATGAAGCATCCATGCATGTTAAAGAACAAAAAACACTATAATATTAATACCTTCAATGTGAGTAGATCCCATTTCATGTACAATTGGCATGACCATTGTGCAAGAATGAATGATAATAACTTTACAGGGGGGATAAAAATAAACTCATTTTCCTCTGATTGCCATATAGAAAATTTTGTAAAAATTACATTTGTTTCTAAAGTGTTTAGTTAGCACATGGGTTCTCAACCTTGGCACTATTGACATTTTGGGTCAGATAATTCCTGTGAAGGCTGTCCTACACATTGCAGGATATTTAGCAGCATCATCAGCAGTGTCTACCCATTGGATGACAGAAGCATCTTCATCCCCCAGTGTGATGATCAAAATGTCTCCAGATACTGCCCATGGGGGCAAAATCACCCCTGGTTGAGAACCATTGTACTAGAGTAATAGTCCAGAGTGGCAATCTCATAATCTGCTTTTAACTGATGAAAGTAGCTCAATATAGACTGGAATTTACCTGTTCCTAGAATGCCCTAATTAGTACCATATCCAAGTCTCTTTCCCTGTCCTGTTGTTTAAACATAGCAATACACAGGCAGAGATGGACAAGCTCTCAGCAGCAGTCATGAGGAGGGTACACAACCAGGAAAAAAACCACTGCAGATCATAATTTACCACAGGAACCCCAAAGCATTGAGCCAAGCTGCTCCCGGGTATCCGTAACTCATCCCTAACCAAACCACAGAAAGAGATCAGAGCCTTGGCTCTGCCACTACCTACCCCTTATTTAGACAGATCTTCTTATGTACTCAGGTCTGAATGCACATAAAAGTATGATGTAAGCAATGTTTGTTTTGATTGTCACCTTGGTGACCTGATGTCCTCAAGTCACGGGACCTGGAATCACACTGACAGTTCAGATTCTAGTTATGCCACTAACTATATCTATGATCTTTGAAAAATTACTTAACCACTTCAAGTCTCAGTTCCCTCATGTATAAGGTGAGAATAATAAAGTCAACCCCAGAGGGTGGGGTGATAATTGAATGAATTAATGATGTATGTAAAACACAGGCACAATATAAACACGCAATGGATCCTAATTTCTTGTTGTTTTTGCTGTTGCTTTTGCTGCTATAGTAATATTGCCATTATTATTATCATCATTATTATTATACCAATGAATGCCATAGGTCTTAAATGCTGGTAAGTTCAGGAATTCCAAGCCAAGGGCCACTGCTTCAGCCCGTTGCCCCATTTCTCTTTCACACCTAAGAAATCTCTATATTCTTCTAATTCAACTTCAATGAGTGATTTCATAGTAAAAGTTATCATCTTGGTCACTAACCCAAGCACCACCACAAATCTTATAAATATCTTTAGAAGAGTGCCCTCCACAACTCAACCTGAAGCCATAACCTAATGTTGGGAATTTCAGACATTGCAGCAGATTTGGGGCCCCCGAATTTGGGAGTTAGGAGAATCTTCCAGTTGAGTTTTATTCACACTACCTTGTATGATGCCATCTAAGAGTAAGTAGAATCACCTTTTCCAGTACCTCCAATTTCAGTTAGTGCTGGGGGCTGGGGGAGGAGGAAAGATAGACTGGCATAGAGAATTTGACTAGAGCTAACGTGAGATTGTGAACTTTCAGTTTTATCTTTCCACCATGACGATTTGCCATATTTCCCACAGCCTGGAAAAGCCATGTCCCTCTTCTTTCCCTAGAGAAATCTTACCCAGTCTTCAGAGATTAACTCAAAAGCAGTTTTTTGTGAAACCTTCCCTGATAACCCCAAGATGAGGGTAATCACTCATAGAACTTTAGGGCTTGACAAAAATTCCCCATATTTTTATGGTTTGAATAGATTCCATGTTTTTTTTGTTGTTGTTTTGGTTTTTTTTTTTAAGATTCCATGTTTTAAAGATACAACCGAAGAGCTTTTAGTAGGAAAAAGGACTGACTAATTCCAGCTATTGGCATTCTATCTGAATTATAAATTGCTTTATACAAGGTCTTCTATTTGCACTAGAGTCTAAGTTGCTAAGTTAGAAGCCCTGTTTTACTCAATATTGTCCATCCAGAGCATCTAAAACAATGCATGAATCATATTTCACAATAACTATCAGCTGAATGAGGGGACTCTTCATTAAACCAAGATGGTTTAATAGGCACTATTTGCTGCTCCTTGTCAGCCTATTTGTTCCACTTGGTTTTCCATAAATATCTTCCAGGCACATTGATCACGTTAAAGGTTTTTAGGAATGACATTCTTATACATGCTACAATATGGATGACACTTGAAAACATTATGTCAAAAGAAATAAGCACAACACAACAAGGACACATATTCCAGGATTCCACTTATGCGCCTATATAGATAGGCAAATCCATAGAGACAGAAAGTACATTAGAGGTTACCAGGGGATAAGGGGAGGAGGGAATGAAGAGTTATTGTTTAATGAGTACAGATTCTCTGTTATGTAATTTCAAAATGTTAAGGGGATACAAATGCTTTAGGTTACATGCATCACTTTTGTGATGCATGAGTCCAAAGGTGCACCCATTACACAAATAGTGTTCATAAGTACCTGTTTGGTAGGATTTTGCCCATCCCTTCTTCTGAACCCTTCCCCTCTGGTTGATTTCCACTGAGATTTACTTCCCTCTGTGCACATGTGTGCTTATCAGTTAGCTCCAATTTAATAGTGAGTACATGTGGTGTGTGCTTTTCCATTTTTGAAACATACCACATTTTATTAACCCATTCATGAATTGATAGGCTGATGTTTTGTTTATCTACATATTATGAAAGAATAAGCTCTAAAACTATTAGAATTAGTAGGAATTCGACAACACATTAATAGCCAGCATACATGCTAAATTTTCAAAATAATGGATTTTTCCATAGCTTACCAATAACCAATTAGAAATTTAAGATATTTAATCATGATAATTATTTTTTAAAATTATCTAGACATTTTTTTAGTGAAAAAAAGTTAACATTTCCATTGGGAAGATGAGGCTTTGCAATTTACAAGTAATGCTCACAGAGAATGTAATGCTTAAATAAAGGACTTAAGAATGGTTGAAAAACAAAACATTCTACTATAAAGACATCTGCACTCAAATGTTCATGACAGCACAATTCACTATTGCAAGAATGTGGAAACAACCCAAGTGCCCATCAATCCAAGAGTGGATTACTAAAATTTGGTATATGTTTACAATGGAATATTACTCAATCATAAGAAACGACAGTGATCTAGCACCTCTTATACTTTCCTGGATTAAACTTAAACCCATTATCCAAAGTGAGGCACCACAAGAGCAGAAGAATGGGATCCATTTGTACTCGCCATCAAACTGGTACTAACTGATCAACACTAGGGTGATCACATGGCAGAAATATTCTCCAAGGATTAGGGGGATGGGGGGGTAAATCTGCAACTAAAGGACACGGGGTGCACTAAAGGGAGGGAAGGGCACGTCTTTAACCTGCATTTGGGTGAGGCAAAGACATAAAGTGTAACTAGAATGTTTGTACCCTTACAATACCTTGGAATAATAATAATAAAAAAAAAGAATGGTTGAAAAAAATGTTTTTAGGAATAGTTTTACAGAAATGATGCATTATTAAATTCTTTTTTTTTATCTTTTGGCCATCTTGCTATTATTCATCCCAACACAAGAGTTTTAAAATACAGAACTAGAATAATAAAAATCAACATGAGTAGTGTTATCTAAACCAAGTGATTTGGTGTACATTTTCTCATTTAATCCTCAGAGCAACTTGTAGTTAATATAATTATTCCCAGTCTACAGCAAGCTAAGGCTTAGAATGCTTTGCTCATACTCACATGGCCAACCAGGATCCATGGTTCTCACCACCAACCCCATGTCTCTCTCACATTATTGCTGAATTCACTGGAACTAGCCAGTATGTAGTCTCTCAAACCCATCCACACTCATAGAATTCTATTAAAAAGAAACCAAAGGCAAAAAGAAAGGCAACAGTGAGTTGATTCACTGTATTTGTTTTCAAACCTATTCAATCCTCCTAACAATAGCATCTTTTGCCATAGTCTTTTCCTAACTCAACGCTATACTTTCTGTCAAACACTTGGGAGATTACAAATCTTTGTCATTCAATATCATTTAATTTCCTGAATAAAGAAACAAAAAAATTGCAGGAGGTTTAGGAATACATTCATAGCTGATTTTAATTTCCTGTTTGCTGTTGTAATTACGGTTTTTGTACTTTTGCTTATGAAAACTGCAATGAGTGTGTAAAATATATTTTCTGTCATGTGACCTTTCCCATCATCATAAAAGAGCAAGCAATTGTATATAAAACAATGGTGTCAACCAATAATTTCTCTAATGAATTACTTTTTAGATCACTTTTATACCTACATTTGGTTCCAACACACTTTTACACTGGTGTATGTGAGTTCCCTTGCCGCCAATACTGATAGTGGAGTTTAAGAAAAATTAAAATGCTGAAGAATGCTTTTGATGTTCACTTTCAAATATATTGCATTTATTTTTATTTTTTCAATTTTAAAAATAATATGCACCCATTGTAAAAAAAAAAAAAGAGTCATAATAATAATTAAATAACACAGAGGCGATTTTCTTCATAACCTCTTTTGTACCGCCTCCATCCCTGAGCCATCTCCCTCCCCAGTGGTAACCATGTTAATTGTGTGTGTGTGTGTGTGTGTGTGTGTGTGAGTGTATTTCCAGGAAAAGAGAGAAAAATAGCAGATATAGAACACAAGAAACATTTCTTTTTTGTCAGATTATCTTTGCTTACTGGTATTAATATATCACAAACCTCTTCCTTATGAGTAAATATATATCAACTTCATATCAGCTTTTAAAATAACTTCATAGTGTTTCATAGGATGCTTATACTATAATTTACTTAATCATTCCCCTATTGATAGATATTTTGACAGACATATTGATATGTCTTAATTTTTATTGTATAAAATTCCACAGAGAGCATTTTCATGTTTATATCTTTGTGCTCCTTTGAGCATTACTACTCGAGAAAGTCTTAGAAGAGGAATTCTTGGTTCAAAGGGTACACACTTTTAAAATGTTGATAATCTGTTCAGTTACCTTGAAAGGGCTGTGAAAATTGATGCTCTTCCCATACAATGTAGGAGTCTGTTCATTTCCCTCACAAGCATGAATATTATGAACTGGTTTTGCTTGGCTTCCCCTAGAAGCAGGTCCTAAGACAAAAATGCAAATGCAATACAGATGACCACCAATTTAAAGTGGTTCGACTGGTGATTTTTCAACTTTGCAATGGTGCAAAAGCTATAGGTATCTGGAAGAAAACAGTATGACACCGTTACAATGCTGGGAAGGGGCAGCCGCACCATCATGAGGGCAAACAATCAATACTCTACAGTGTACTGTGTTGTCAGACAATTTTGCCCAACTGTGGTCTAATGTGAGTGTTCTGAGCATACTTAAGGCAGGCTAGGCTAAACTATAATGTTCAGTGGGTTAGGTGTATTAAATGCATTTTCAACTTACAGTATTTTCGATTTACAATGGCTTTTCAAGATGTGGCCCCATCATAAGTCGAGGAGTACCTACAGTTTATTTAGAAGATAATCCCAGGAATCACTGTGAGGCAGTAGGGAAATGGGGCAAGAAGAGGAAAACCAATAAAGAGCACACTGACCAGCCAGTTATCTCTATTTGTTGGATGGTCAATTACCCAGGTTTGTGTGGAATGGAGGGGGTTTCCAGGACATAGAATGTTCTGTGCTAAAACTGGGACAGTTCCAGGAAATCTGGGATAAATTGGCCACCCTACTGTATAGGCAACTGGGTTTCAATCGTTCTGGAGACACTCAGAGAGACCATATAGAACACAACTTAGAATTGTTCCAATGAGAGCCAAGGAAGTGGGATATTTATTCACCAACCCTCACTGGTCCAGGGGCACTCCAAGGCACTGTCTTTCAGTCATTCTCCATATGACCTGTGCAGGGACAGCGCATGCTCCTATGCCCTCTGGAAGAAAGACATAGGAAGTTGTTGACATGTCTGAGACACATCTGCAGGCAAACTCTGGAGTCAGCCAAAAGGACATGAGGCACCAACATGAGCCAATACATGATTATTTTTCCCCAATCTGATTGGCAAAAGGATGCTTTCTCAATGTTGTGTTCATTTAAATTTTCTAAATAGTGGGAAATTTGGATTTAATGTCATATTTGCACCCATTTTTGAGACTTGAGTTTTCAAGCATTTAAAGACAGGTTTAGGGTAGGTTATTTTCTTGGCTTAGAACAACCAACTTCCATCATAGAAAAAAATTTCCTTCAATTTACCTAAAAGATGTGTGTTTGGGGTAGGATGGGGACAACAGGGTAAACTCGTCCATGTGAACCAAAGGTGAGAATTGACGATTTAAGTATAATGTTCCCAGGGCCGTGATCCTTGTTACACTTTCCTTGACCCTTTTTTTGATTGTACATATTCATGGGATAGAGAGTTATGTTTCAATACATACAATGTGTAATGATCAAATCTGGGTAATTATTGTATCCATTACCTCAAACACTTATCATTTCTTTGTGTTGGGAACATCTCAAATCTTCTCTCCTAGTTATTTTGAAATGTACAATAAATTATTGCTAATTATAATCACCTTATAGTGCTAAAAGGCAGAATTGAACTCCTGGAGTTTTGCACATCATGTTTTTTAGGTTCCCACTGAGTTGATATATGGCCATGATTCATACATTTCTCTTCTCTGAGGCTCTTCTTACATGCATTTCCTCTCAGGCACATTTTCAGATGACTCCTCATTCCCTGTAAGTCTGTAAGCTGTTACAGGTATGCGCTGCCTCCCCTCACTTCTGCTGTGGTCATTGGTGTTCATTTCCTTCAAGCCTTACTCACTGCTGCCCATTTGACATTGAATTCCAGCTCTCCAGTGGGGAAAGAGGGCTGTTTAATGGAGCTCTCATGGCCGTCATTACTGAAACCTAACAAACTCAAATCCCTTGTGTGCCTTAAAACTCATGATACTACTTAGCTTGAAAGCCACAGGCTGGGATACTCACTGTATCATAATAAGAACATTCAGAAGATAACATAATCATACATTTAAACTTTAGATTCTATCACTTTGTTGATTAAGCTCTCAAACAGTTCCCCAACTACCTAAGGCCTGTCTTTATTCATCTTACCTAGTTTTACCCACTCCTTTTCACCATGTTTCTCAGCACATGTTACAGCCTTTTACTAAGGCTATCCTCCAATTATGATTGTAAACTGACCTTAGAATGATGATTTTTTGATAGTTTTATTACTGAGTAGGAAACAATCCATATAGTTTCTGTCTCAAAAACTAATTGCTTAGACTATTTCTGTTAACCTTTCATTTCAGAATTTGTCCCTATTTCAAAGAGTAAACCAACACTCATTTTACAAAGATAGCAACCAAGATTCAAAGACATTAAGTGACTTGCCTGAGGTCACACAACTCAAGGCCAGGGACAGAGCTCCTCCTGGTAAGCTACTTGTCTTTCATCTGGATCATCCATCTTCTCCTTGCTTCTCTGAAAACAAAAGAACATGTCAGGCAGTCGTCTCCCCATCCACTCACCTGCCTCAGACCCCTGTGCTTCAGGATTTTCCTCTGCCACCACCCGGCCCCACCCTTCAATCACTTCATCTCAGAGAAGTTAAGACCCCTCAGAGCATCGGCCATGTCCACAGGCATGAACTCATCTCTTCTGGACACTCGATCCTCACCCTGCCCTGTCTGGATAGTTATTCACCTCTTTGTGAATAATGTGTCTGTCTGCACAACCCAAATCCAAGAACTCTGAGTGCATACATCATCGTTATATAATTCTTTGCATTCCCCATCACGCCTAAGTGCCCACTGCAATGCATATAGTAGCAATTTCACAAGTATTTAACGAGGATGATAACTATTTCATAGGAAGAATCTTTTTTTTAATTATACTGTGGAAAATATATATACAAGCACTGATATATAATATATATTATACATATAAATATATATGTGGACATATACACATATCTGTAGTTCTCTATTCTTGAGAATAAATTAATCATATTAGTATTGAAAAAGTGGTAAGAGATAATGGCTTGCAAACGTAGTGCTACCTGTAGAGAGACCAGACCAGATTCCACTAGTATGACTATTTGTAATGAGGGAGGGGAGTGGTTTCTTGCTTTTGTTTTTGTGTTTGTGTTTGTTAGAGCAACTGAATACAGACCTGAAGATATGAATTTAAGTTTAGAAAACTGACAGTTTTAGGAGACCTCTAATATGAAATGTCTTTATTCAGTATACTTCCCCAGAGATGGCAAAGACTCTGAACCTAAAGTCGACTTCTGTAACCTTTTGGCAACTGATGAATCTCAAAGGTGATTTTCTGTTCTATGGTTGAGGGTCAAGGGAGTATTAGAGGATAAAACTTCTACTGCTCAGGGAACAACAGGGCCAGAGAAAGGTAACTCACATTTGTAATTTTGCCTCTGCTTTGGTAAGACATTAGGAGTTTGAAATTCAGTCTACATCTCTCCTTTAAGGAATATGTGGAGATCTTTAAAGTGAGCGGTGAAGAAAGGATTAAGAAATAGGATTTAATGGGAAATAAGTTAAAAAGTAGTGAAGAGGAGGTTTTAACTAAACGAAAGGAGGAGGGTCTTTTGATCTTCTAGTATTTAAAAGTAAGCAATGGTTTTTCATGTCTACCAGACTAAGACAGGTATGAATTGCATTAGGGCAGTTGGGAGTTTTATAGGTAAAGGAGAAACAATTTTAAGAGGAGAGAATATATTGCTAAGTTGACAGGGTATTGTAAAAGCCCAAAACTAGGACCTATGCAAAGCAAGCGGTTTGAACTGCCACTTGGTAGACTGGTACAAAGAAAACAGAAGTTTGCACATGTAAGCATGCACAAAATTCCCAAAGTGAAAGTCTTAGCTTGGATTTGTAAACCAAGTCTTTTACTACACCGAGGAATAGTTAACAGTAATGTTAGCTCTGGATGGAGAGCAAACAGGTGGCCAGGCAGTTAGAGGAAGTGGCTAAAGATGGAGAGCAGGAACCAGTCAGAATGTAGAAAAGAAACTGCAATATCAGATATTTGTGACCAGAGACTTTTTCTAGGATGAAGCATGCCCAGGGAGGAGCTCCTAGTGACCTTAACTGACCTGGGGCTCATTATCATCTAATTAGCATTATGGTTTTGAGCTCCCGTAGGTTTTTCATGAAGGATTCTGGGAAGACGCATGCGTAGAAAGGAAACTGTTATATAACCCCAACCTGTTATATAACCTGTCATATAACCCCAACCTGTCAATCACCCAAAGGTGGGAAACAGCAACCAATCCCAACCAGGACAGAGGCAGGAGAAACTAGTGAGCACAAAAAAGACAGTGTGTGCTAAGACTTCAGAGTCTTCTCCATTCCAGAGAATGACCCATCTCTCCCTCTGAGATGTACTTTAGCTTTGCAATAAATGCTGTGTGTGCGTGGGATTGCTCTGTATTTGTGATCACTCTGTCATCAGCTCAACTCAGTACCAGTACTCACTCCCGATACTGGGAACTGAGGACCAGGGAAGATTGAGGCAGACCTAACAGTAAGAACTCAGTATTTCAGAGACCCTTGAGTGGGTGGCCTCTGGGGAGAAATGCTCTTGGTGGTACATTGGTAGTAACTCACTCAGCATGTCTGAAGCCATTAGAGTGTCTTTCGATCAGAAGCAAGGTATTTGGTCCTTTCAGGCTTAAAATTACCAGTTTGAAAGCAGCCAACAAAAATTAATGAATTTAATGAACTATCCCTAACTACTAAACATATAACACACATAAAGACATTGACACGAGACACTAAACACTGATGATATCCATTCCATGTATTCAGAGGCAAAAGAGCTGAAAAGAAGGAGAGGGCTGGGAACTGTCATAGAGACTATTGATCTAAATGGCTCTGTGGTATTAGAGAGAAAGTAAAACAGAAAAGTTCACATTTGTGAATGCTGGGAAACACATGTACATATACACATAGTTAATAAGGAAGTATAAAGTGAGGAAACCTGATTTTTTTACCTGGATAAAATTGATAGGATTTGGCACATATGCAGTATTCTTTATGTAAGGTATGGTTAGAAAAAGAAATTTTGGGGGACAAAAATCCACCCTTTCTCTGCAAGAAGGATCTCAGGACAGTGGAGTCAACAGGAGACATGGTATTCTGCTTCAAAATCTTTTTGGAAGTTGGTAAAGAATAAAGCATAAATTTTTTTTAATAATATGAAACTGGGAAAGTTAAGCACAGCACTATGGCAAGGAAAAGTATTTAATTCTGTCTTAGTGCCTGGACTTGAAAAAGAACGGTAACCATTCTGGCCATTGAAATAGAATTTGTCCTTCCCCAGCACTGGATATCAAGTTCTAAAGGCCAAAAAGCTGTGACTGACCTTAGACCCAGAAAGAAGCTGGTAGGCTGGACATTAGCAATCTGGAATATGTTTATATTCTTAGGTCAAGTTTATCATAAATTATTTCCTGTATCTTATCATAAACTATCACATGTGGCCAACTGGTCAGACCAGGGATAGGCATTTCCATAAGTAAATTAAAAGGTATATATATTTTTCAGCTTTCTGAACAGCTCTGAGTTAATACCTGTCCAAGTTACCTACCTATGATTCGAGGAGTTGCTGTCCTAAAATATGACAGGAAATTATACTGGTAGAAGGTCAACCTTTGAACTTTGTCCTTTGAGTCTTCAGGAGTCACTACAAACACCTTTGCCACATCTATCCTCTTAGGCCCTATTGGGACTTTCTTGCCACCAGCAGACAGCAAAGCTCTGAGGGACTGGGGCCCAAGTTAGCACTAAGGTGATGGGTAGGGATGATGGGGCACCACAAATAGCCAAAAGAGAATTGGGACAAAATGAGCCGTATTTCCTCTTTATTTGAGATTTCAAGAGAATCAAGCAATATTTGGCTTTTTAGAGAGCTGAGAACTTAAAACTACCTTGTCAATGACTCTTGAAGAACCAGGAGAAGTTTGGATAAATCTCCTAGTTATTAGTCCTCAAACCACTTACATCCCAGGGAAGAAACAATAGCTCTTTAGGGCCCTCTTCCCATATACAAAGAATTTTAACCATTCTTTTTTGAGGCAATTTGTAGCCACTGTTCTAGTGGAAAGCTTGTTTTCAAATTGTGCAGTACGCATCTATATCAAATTCAGAAATGCTGCATGTGCTAAAATAAGCCAGAGATGGCTGGCCAGATTAGGAAAAAAATATTGTAGGCGGGCAACCAGAGACAGATTTAGCAAGAAAGGATGTCAGGGGGATTTCCAAAGTCTCCTAACTGAAGAACAATGGTAGTGACTATGAATAATTCAGCAATGAGTTAGTGAAGAGAACACACCAACTGCAGGGACTATAATATTTTTTAAGAAAAGGGGAGCTTAAGGACTATGAAAAACAAATATGAAGAAGGTAGCCTATAGCTATCAATTCTGCTATGAAGAAACAAAAGGCAAAAAAGTGCTTCATAGAGAACTCCTCTCCCAGCGAGATCTTACCGTAGGTATTTTTCAGATCTGTGAATAAGAGTTACTAATGGTTTAGCTCTCCACTATATTATAAAGCATTTTTCAAAGGTTTGCATTATCTCTGTTTATGCTATCTGATACTAAGGGAGCAAGGTTGATTTTCAGTCACTGAAAGGACTTGACACAAAGTTGAGCTCAGACAAGCCACAAAAAGTACAGACTCGACTCCACGCTTTCACAACGATATCACCAACAAGGACAGGAACTGCAGACCAGTTTTTCAGTACTGGCCTCAATTTTGAATAACTGCCTCACCATGAAGAGTCCTGTCTCTAATGACTCTGTACCAGAGAGAAAAGGAAAAGAAGAAAACATGTACGATCCTAGTTTTATCACTAAGACAGACCCTTTGCTTTCTCTGTGTGAAAACTTCCAGGGTTTCTGATTGCCTGCAGAAAATTTACAAGCAAGCCCCATATCCCTATGTGACTTTTTAAAGAACAAGGAAGTACTGGGGTCTATTTCTATCGGTATCAATATGCTTAGGCATCTCAATGTTAGCCACAGCAACTTCAGTTGGTGACAGCTCTGACCACCAGGAAAAATGTGCAAGGAGGCTGCCAACCATCAGCTGTGGAAGAAGAAAACAAATAACCCACATGGCACAGAGAAAAGGCATCTGCTTAGCGAGCTGTGGCCTAGAGCTGCAAGAAAAGGAAATACAGTTATAAAATAAAACAAGACCAACGGCAATGAAAGGTTCTGGAATTCTTCTTCAGCTGATGAATTCACAATAGCTATACATTGCTGATCTCTCTGGTCATCAAAACATAGCAGAAGGATTGCCCTAACTGATGAACTACAATAACAGTGTTTGGAATGCCTTCCATAACCATAAAATTTTCATGTATTTAAGTTATATTTATACCTTGCATGTTTATCATATGTGCTCTTATTTTGTGTTATAAGCAACTGGATTTTCTCTCAAAAACTCTGTAATACAAGCCAAGAAAATCCTCCAAAATTATTTCTACCGAAGAAAATACTGAGATCATCCACCTCCTTATAAAGTCACAGGCAGAAGGGATACTTTTGGATGATTGTACATCTTTGGTTTCTAATTTTCAGGTCAATGAATTAGCCTAAATGAAAGCATCTTTAGCAAAGTAGACCTTATGTTTTTAATAGAAAAAAGAACAGCACCTTAGCAAGAATGGAAGATGGCAGAGAAGAGAAAAACCAGGCCCTGAGCTGACATTATCCTGGCATGTGTGTCCTTTAGCTACATATTTCTATATAGTGAGGGACAGGGCTGGTTTTTCTTTCCAATGAATAAAAAACAGAAACTAGTGTATCTTTCAGATTATACTATGTAAGATGTCATTAGGTATAGTATATGGAAATGTAGTTTAGGACTTCCTTCCCATACAGCTGGGGTTCAGAGTGGGCCCGCAGGCCTCCCTGCACCTCTTTTAAGCATCTTAGGAGGCAAGGTAGACTGTTTGGGGAAGAATCACTTTCCAAAAAAGGTCCCTGTGTACTTTGGCTATTCCCTCATAATTCTGCCCAGCCTGACCTGTCCTCTCCTTGCTTAAACACCTGACAGTTTCATAGCCCAGGGATGAAAACATAAAAGACAGTTTAAGAAAGATAATGTGTTAGGAGAACAGGAGGAGACTCTTCTTCTCAGTTGGAAAAAATGAAGTTAAAAATCAAACTAGAAGAAGCCTATGGCAGATTAAAGATGGCCAGAAATTCTTTGGCACTCTTCCTTTTGAGAGGTGAAGTCTGTTTCCCTTCCCCTTAAGTCTGAGTTGGCTGGTAATTGCTTTGATGAATAGAGTGTAGCAAAAATGACACTATGCCAGCTCTGGGCCTTAATTCTATGAGAACTGGAAGTTTTCACCTTAGTCTCTTGGAGCTCTGAACCACCATGTTAGAAGTCTGGCTTCCTGGCTGCAGAAAGCATATGGGGAGGCCATGAGCCTACATGGAGGGGAGTCCCACCTTCCAGCCATCCCCACCAAGGCAGAAGGCATGTAACTCAACAGAGCAGCCTTAATACCAGCTGAAAACCACCAAGTAACTCCAATGGATACCATATGGAGCAGAAGAATCACCCAGCTAAGCCCTGCCTAAATTCTTAATCAACAAAAGTATGCCATATAATAAAATGGCTGTTATTTTAAATCACCAGGTTTGGGAGGTAGTTTGCATGCAGTAATATATAATCAGTACACAGCCTCTGAGAAAAATATATAATTTTAAAAACAAAATCTCAAAATACGAAAAACTTGATACATTACAAATTTTAGTGTTCCGTTAAAAAGTATATTATAATCTGACTAAGTGTATATGTTTCATGATACATGTAACAGGGAAGAGGAAAACTAAGGAGAAAATATATGACTCCCTTGCCTATTGGCAAAACTTCCCAAAACAGATGTTATGTAACCGATACTCTTCTAAAATTTGTATGTAAGCTGGATCATTGCAAATCTTTCCAACAGATATCTATTGAATAGCTGCTGTATGTCAGCCACTGTGTTAACCACTAAGGTTATAATAATGATTAAAAAAAAAGTCATATATACCCTGGAAAATCTTTCTTTTTAGTGGGTCATTGGCTAATTAATATGTATACTTAAAAATTGGTTTAAATAAGGGGTGGCAAGCTTTCTCTGTAAAAGGCCAGACAGTGAATGTTTGAACTTCACAGGCCAACTCTGCCAATATAGTGCAAAAGCAGCTTTAGATAATACATAAAGAAATGAGAGTAACTAAGTTCCAATAAAACTTTATTTATGGACACAGAAATTTGAATTTCATAACTTTCATGTGTCTTGAAATATTATTCTTCTTTTGATCATTTTCAATCATTTGGAAATGTAAAATTGGTCCTTAACTCACAGAATGTATAATAGGCAGTGGGTTGGATATAACACTCAGGCATAGTTTGCCAACCTCTTTTTTTCAATTTTAATCAGATGAGCTTAAAGCAGGTAGAATTTGCAAAAAATAATTAGCACTCTCAGATTAATTAATGCATTGGATTGCCATGGATACAAACAATAATCTGCCTTCTATTTCTGGTTTCTTCCATGAGGGCATGAGCCATAGCCCGCAAGAGGAAGCTTAGCTGTTTTACCTGGGGGAGCCCTGGGAAGCCATGGAGGCCCCAGAGGAGAGGAAGAGTCACCCCAACAAAGAAGAGAAGAAATCATAAAGACAGAGTGGGAGGGCACATCCGCAAAGGTGGCCTGATGTTTTGAAAGCATTAAGCAGGAAGTACTCAAATGGTGAAAGTAGGACTTTGTGAGGAAAGGACAGAGTGCCAGTATTTAACAAATTTCCCCCCTTTGTAAACCAAAGTGCCTTTTGGTAAAGCTCCTCACGGAACACACTTAAGACAACTAGAGCCAGGAAAATTGGAAGCACAGAAACGACTAAAAAAAGTTAAGACATCTTTGTTATTGAAAGGCTGCTTACTATTTATTTTGATCAAGTGGTCATCCACCTTCCCTTTAATTTTGACATTCCACTGTATGCTGAAATAAGCTCATTTTGATGAGACAGTTGCTAAAGATTTGATGCTTTGTATTTACTTTGTTTTTATGTAAAGAGCTTTCAGAAACCATGTAAAAATTGAAAATATATGTAGTAGATATCCACGATTAGCCTGTTTATACACACACCCTCTCCCACACCATCTCCCAAGTAAAATTACTTAAAAGAGCTAACTCTATTGGGAGAAAAAGAGAATCTAAGACACACACATTTCTACCCTTGTATTCAAGATGCTGTGTCTCCTGGTGTATATTCTTCCTCCATCCTTCTCATGTTTTCAGCGTCATGAAGGCATGTACTCTCTGTACCCAGAGTAGCAGCTGTGACCTTCATTTTCACGCTCTGATGTTCTTTGTGGCTTCCTTTTTCCTCCAGGGGCCCATGATGCCTTTGTTCAAAGTACTTTTTCCAACAGCTGATGACTCGTGTCAGGCAAGGCCACCACTGTGTGATCATTCCATCCATACAGACCCCCAAACCACAGGAATTATGTAAGTCTGTAAACTGACCTAAGATAGATCCAGTCTGTTCTGGGTAAAAAAAATATAGAGTCCTTTAATGATATACAGGCAGCATTTTGCGTGATAATATCAACTAGGTGACAAATGACTTGTGGGTTTCTCTTCACTCAGAAGGTCACATGATTCTCCTCTTAACTCTCAATCAACCACTTCCACTTGGCTTAGCTTAAAAAACGAAAGCCTCTGACAGTCCATAACATAATTTTTTAAGTAGAGTCTGTAACATCTCCCCCACCCCTCATCATGCTCCTTTTACTTATTACTTTATCTCTTATTGGAAGAATGTAAGAAAAGTTTAAGAATGTCAATGTGGATGTAGTTTTGCTATTACTGTTAGTGTTATTTTCTGTTAGAATGAGCCCAGCTTTGATGCTATGGACATATAACCTGTTTAGAGAAGAGTAGTGCTTATGTAATCATAGCTTCCCAAAACACATCAACAGCAAAAATTCGAAAGCTTAATAGAAGAAGGAAGGAGAGAAGGAAGGAAGGGAGGAAGAAAGGAAGGAAGGAAGGGAGGAAGAAAGGAAGGAAGGAAGGAAGGAAGAAAGGAAGGAAGGAAGAAAGGAAGGAAGGAAGGAAGGAAGGAAGGAAGGAAGGAAGGAAGGAAGGAAGGAAAGAAGGAAGGAAGGAAGGGAGAGAGAGAGGGAAGGAGGGAAGGAGGGATGACGGAGGAAGAGAAAGCACACCTGCGGTATTTCCAGTTGCTGGCAGTGGCTTATTATTTTGCCATGTGTCCCTTGCTCCAATCTATCTCTGTACATGGAGTGTTGTCCTCCAGTGGCCTAAGTGTTTCCTTCCTTTTAGTCCC